>JAGKTI010011992.1:0-25372 GCA_018397915.1 Birgus latro | reverse complement strand
AAAAAGTTCTCTAAATGTTAATCATAATTTCCTGCTTTCAATTTAATTTTTTCATGCATGGTTTTTAAGTGCACCAGCTATGAAAAAGGTGAATGCCTGTGAATTTTGTGTCCGGTCATAACCTAACCTAACCGAACCTAACCTAACCTAACATTGTATTAATCATAATTTCCTGCTTTTAATTTAATTCTTTCATGCATAGTTTTAAGTGCACCATCTATGAAAGAGGTGAATGCCTTTGATTATTGTGCAAGATGATTACCATAAAGATTTTCATGTCTAACCTGTTTTCAGCATGCTGTAAATGTGTTAAAAAAATTCCCTAAATGTTAATCATAATTTCCTGCTTTCAATTTAATTTTTTCATGCATGGTTTTTAAGTGCACCAGCTATGAAGAAGGTGAATGCCAGTGAATTTCATGTCTGGTCATAACCTAACCTAACCTAACTCAATCTAACCTAACCTACAATTGTGTTAATCATAATTTCCTGCTTTTAATTTAATTCTTTTATGCATGGTTTTAAGTGCACAGCTATGAGAAAGGTGAATGCCATTGATTATTGTGCAAGATGATTACCATAAAGATTTTCATATCTAACCTGTTTTCAGCATGCTGTAAATGTGTTAAAAAATTTCCCTAAATGTTAATCATAATTTCCTGCTTTCAATTTAATTTTTTCATGCTTGGTTTTTAAGTGCACCAGCTATGAAAAAGGTGAATGCCGGTGAATTTCATGTCCGGTCATAACCTAACCTAACCTAACCTAACCATTTTTCTGGTAAAAATTTACATCATTTACTGTATTTGATGTTTGTATCCAATAATTTAGTGCATAAAATGTGAGAAAAGATGATTTCCATCCCCGATACTTATACTATGCTGGCAAGTTCTGACCATCTATGCCTCACTCACCTCTAAATCATCATTTTTTGGTTAAAATTCAATTAATTCATGTTTTTTGTGCATTATTTATGTGAAAAGAGACCTAAATAAGTGCTATACATGTCCGGTAGGGAGGTAGGAAGGTAGTTTTCTGATTTAGGTTAGGTTAGGTTAGGGTCATGAGTGACCAGTGTTGGAGCTTCAGGGCCCAATATTCGGACAAGACCAATATTCGAACATCCCTTTGGCTCTATTGTGTCGAATAATGGGGAGATTACTGTATATGTATAAAATAAGGTAATTGATAGTGCCATACGCCTGGAATTGGCTAATTATCACTTAGCAACATCCAACCTGCACTCGTTCGCTAATTTCCCCTGCTTTTTTCCCCCGTGAAATATGCCGTATGAGCTACTCTCGTAATATAAATGTATATAAGAAAGGAAGGGAGAAGCCTGAGTGATATTTATATTCACCTGGAACTACCTAATTTATATGTATTGTCTAGATTTCCTACGACTTATTTCTTAGCATATACATTAGCAGCTGACATTTTCAACTCTTTGCTACCAAGATACAGCCAGTTCGCTCTCGTCCTTCTCTGTGAAATGACGCCCGTCAATTTCTGCCGCTTTTCGCCTATTATAAAAGGCCCTGTGACCACTACCCCTACTAAACATCGTGTGGGAAGCGGTAAAGGACTGTAGATATATACAAGTGTAATAAAGTACTAGAAATAATAAAGTGTGACTATGTATATGAGTAGAAATGACAGAACACCAGTGGCGAATTAGCGGGAGCTGGAGGCTCGTACGTGCTCGTATCTTACATTGCTTTCATAGTGTTTTTTTTTTTTATGGATTCCAAACTACAGTAATCCCTCAAATATCCGATGTAATAGAGCCAAAGGCATGTCCGAATATTGGTTTTGTCCGGATTTTGGGCCCTGAAGCTCCAGCATTGGTCATTCATGACCCTAACCTAACCTAACTTAAATCAGAAAACTGCCTTCCTCCCTCCCTACTGGACATGTATAGCACTTATTTAGGTCCCTTTTCACATAAATAATGCACACAAAGCATGAATTAATTGAATTTTTTAACCAAAAAATGATGATTTTGAGGTGAGTGAGGCATAGGTGCTCAGAACTTGCCAGCATAGTATAAGTAAGTATCTGACATGGAAATCATCTTTTCTTACATTTTATGCACTAAATTATTGGATACAAAGCATCAAATACAGTAAATGATGTAAATTGCTACCGGAAAAATGGTTAGGTTAGGTTAGGTTAGGTTATGACCGGACATGAAATTCACTGCCTTTCACCTTTTTCATAGCTGGTGCACTTAAAAACCATGCATGAAAAAATTAAATTGCAAGCAGGAAATTATGATTAACATTTTTGGTAATTTTTTAAGACATTTACAGAATGATGAATACAAGTTAGGCATGAAAATCTTTATGGTAAGCATAGGTTACGTTAGGTTAGGATAGGTTAGGTTAGGTTAGGTTAGGTTAGGTTATGACCGGACATGAAATTCACTCCCTTTCACCTTTTTCATAGCTGGTACACTTAAAAACCGTGCACGAAAAAATTAAATTGCAAGCAGGAAATTATGATTAACATTTAGGGTAATTTTTTAACACATTTACAGCATCATGAAAACAGGTTAGACACGAAAATCATTATGGAAATCATCTTGCACACAGTTTATGCATGAGATTAATGATATGGAAAGAACAAAACAAGGAATTTTGATGAAGTTAGGGTACTTACGAAAAAGAAGCCGCCGTCCTGATGTATAACTCGCTCTATCATCTCGGACTTTGACACAAAGAAATTGCACCACTCAACCTTCGCAATTTACAATCACCAGCACTTCTCACCAACACTTTCCACAACGTTTTTTTTGCATAACTGGGATCACATCACTTCACTGCACTGTACATAACAGTAAATTCCTGTGTGGTCTAGTGACGAGTCCTGGAGACTTGTGAACTCAGCAGCAGCTTTCAGCTCCGTTCCACGTACCAACACACCAGCAGCACGTTGTTGTCGATACCAAATCAGCGTGGATCGGTCGATGTCTGCATACTTAGGACTAAACATCACCTTCCTCTGCACGTTTCGTTCAGTCTTCGAAGCGAAATCAGCCATGTACTGCTGTAGTTTGTCTCGGGAATTCTTGATATCAAACAAGGTGGAGCGAGGGAGATTGAATTCACGACGAATCCGTGATGTCGGCCGCCCGGCGTCCATCTTTTCCAATATCCTTCTTTCTTCTTCTCCAGAGTCAGAACCACTTTCTTCCTTTTCTCAGGTGGCGGGGCCATCATCACACACATGATGAAGAAGGTGAAGAGCAGCATCAAGCCCTGTAGGAGGTAGGGTATCACCTCAAAAGCAATCACTTCAGCCGTCATTGTCGGAGCTGTTCACGAGGCAGCAACTGAGTGGGAAATGAGACCGATAGACAGACGCCACGCGCGTAAACACAGCCGATTGGCGCGCGCGGGAAATTCACCCTGACACGGTCCAAAAAATTCTCATTTTTTTTTTATTTTTTCGAATTTTTGGGCATTTTGGGGGGTGGGCAGCCCACGATATCCGAGTAGTGGGGGTGTCCGAGTATTGGACATCCGAATAATGGAGGGATTACTGTACTTGGAAATCACTGAATAGTGATTCTAGTGATAATATCTGGCAGTGGTATTCAGATTAGGGGATGTCGGGAAGTGTAAAGTGGAGACTTAGTTACCCAACTTCAGAAGTCTCCATAAGTCCTACATTAGTCGACGAGTGCCAAAAAAAAACATCCCAGGAGCTGAAGGTATGTGCCACATGCATATATAATTATAATATTCTAGGACTAATAACTGATTTTTGGCAAATATTTTTAAAAAGTCAGTCAGAGCGCTGATATCCCCACGGGAATGGCACAGAAAACCTCCGACAACCCCGTGGTGTAGGGGTTAAGTTCTTGTCCACTAGATAGTCTACTTTGTGTGTGTATTGAAGTGATCTGTGATTCAGGTGTGTGGTGAGAGAGCAACTGGACATGCACAAGGCAGCTTGCAGTCAGTTCATCAGAGCTGATGTGGACTCTGCAGACCCCAGCTAAAAGGTAATGATTGTGCCAAGACTCAAATCTTTATGATGATGTTTCTGGCTTTGCCTTTATAAAGTGTTGTATCCTAAACCATTGTTTTGTGTGGCTGATGTATTACCAAGTTATACCGTGCATTGTGCAAATGGAATCTGCACAAAAAGAAGCTAAAGAATCCCCCCTTTTTTGGTATTGGGAAAAAGTGAATCAGAAATTTTCCCAAAGGTTCCTCTTTTGGCTCTTAAATTTTTTTTTTTTTTTTTTGTTATCTCCAATACAGGGATGATTCCAGTATACAATGGCTTACTGTCAAATTGTGCCACAATTGATGATATCCATGTCTCTGATGCACAATAATGAGGTGGCAGGAAATTCAGAATACGTTACAAAAGTAATGCAGCAGTTACTTAATGATGACTTATGGAAGGAATGTCACATTTTAAGGATTAAAGATGTATTGATCATGAATGCCACAGTAAAGTGATATTAGATGTTAAATAAATTGTACTTTTTTGTTTATAACAGTTCTTGTACACAGAGATTTGCAAACCAGCCCTTAATAAGACAACATTTTTTTCTTTAGCTGTCTTTATATACATTTCCATGTCTTTTATTGTTCTGCAAATTCAATGTCCGTAATAATGAATCAGAACCTTTTTTTTTTTTCCTTTCTTTTTTCCCCACATAGCATAAATGAGCTCCATGCAAAATTAGAGTTCACTGGACAGTGTTATTAAGTTGATGGAGATGTTGCTCTAATGGTAGCTGTTGTTCCAGGTTCACAGGTGGAGTCAGCGCAATAAAGCAGTTGTAAACACTCGTCATCAGGATGCTGCCTGAGTAATAGATGATGAGTATAAAACAGGACTGAGGGCACATCTTATGTTGTGTTAGCACACAAGAGATACCTCATCCAACAACTTGTGGGTTATTATCCATGTAGTGTCCTGTGGAAGATTTGTTTTTCCCACTTAGGAGCTGATCTTCGGTGATATACCTGGTGTGGTATCCTTTGTAGTATCAGTTGCTGCAGCGACAATAAGTAAAAGCTGTTGAAATAAGGAATACGATGGTAATATCAGTCCGCATTGACAGCTTGAATCAGTAGTGATGGCCTGTATGTTTAAAGTTACATTTCAGAAGCATTCATGTGTTAGCAATATTTAATCCTATGGCTGTGTTAGGGGACTGCGGTCGCCCTACAAATGATTCTTTGTGATGCGTCAGGCGACCACAGTCCACAGGCGAAAAAAACAAATTTCCATCCATTCATTTGTTGTTTCTGTATAAATACAGTAAATTTTGATATATTTTATGTGCCAACAAACAGTGTACATATGTCTAGTGTATATATACAAGTGAAGAACCTTTTGTGAAGTAAATAATCTCGTCATTATAGCAAAATTAGAGAATATCACAAATTATTTTTGCACTTTTCTCAGAAAATTAAAATTTTCTTGTACAAATATGGTAATTTTGATCTCGCTTATGTGCCAACAAACAGTGTACATGTGTCAAGTGTAGATATACAAGTGAAAAACCTTGCTTAACTTAAATAATCTTGTCATTATTGCAAAATTATACAATAGCAGAAATTATTTTCATTTTTTTTTTTTCAGAATTACAATTTTCTCATAGAGAAGGGTGCATTTTTTACCATTATCACACACAAAACATATAAATTTCATGGTCATTTCCTATTGGAAAAGTAACAACAAAATTATAATTAGCACATTCACGGCCAAAGGATTAAAGGAATAATAGCATGTGGTGAAATTTTATCCTTTTTATGTAATTACAATTATTATCCAGTAATAGTGATGAATTTTTTCTAGTTATTGTTCAGTTGTAATGGGAGCATCATATGACTAAGCATTGGTACAATAAAGATAAGTCATCCTGTTTGTGGTAGACAGTAACATTAACACCAAGGTAGAGTAACTGAAGTATGTCGGAAGGTGGAAGTTTAGAGATGTGGAAGGAATGATATGATGGAGGTGGTAAAGAAAGACTCAAATGTAAATTTAGAGTGTGCCATGAATGACAAAATATTGGAGGTGGTAAAGGAAGAACCAAATGTACAGTCAGAGTGTGAGGTGGGTGACAATATATTGGAGGTGGTAAAGGAAGAACCAGATGTACAGTCAGAGTGTGAGGTGGGTGACAAAATATTGGAGGTGGTAAAGGAAGAACCAGATGTACAGTCAGAATGTGAGGTGGGTGACAAAATTTTGGAGGTGGTAAAGGAAGAACCAGATGTACAGTCAGAGTGGGAGGTGGGTGACAAAATATTGGAGGTGGTAAAGGAAGAACCTGATGTACAGTCAGAGTGGGAGGTGGGTGACAATATATTGGAGGTGGTAAAGGAAGAACCTGATATACAGTCAGAGTGGGAGGTGGGTGACAAAATGTTCCTCAGTGACAATGAGATTGTCCTGAGCACAGTGTTCTCAGCTGGTGTTAATCAGTTCAGATGTTTAGAGTGTGGCAAAGCATTTCCTTTTAAGAGCAGGCTTATCCAACATGCAGTTGTTCATTCAGGAGTGAAGAATTTCAAGTGTAATGAATGTGGTAAACGATTTACAGAGAAGGGTAATCTCACTCGGCACCTATTAATTCATTCAGGAGTGAAGAATTTCAAGTGTGATGAATGTGGTAAAGTATTTGCACTTAAGATTACTCTCACTCGGCACCTATCAGTTCATTCAGGAGTGAAGAATTTCAAGTGTGATGAATGTGGTAAACGATTTGCACATAAGGTTAATCTCACTCAACACCTATTAATTCATTCAGGAGTGGAGAATTTCAAGTGTGATGAATGTGGTAAACGATTTACAAAGAAGCGTGATCTCATCAGACACCTATTAGTTCATTCAGGAATGAAGAATTTCAAGTGTGATGAATGTGGTAAACTATTTTTACGTAAGTGTAGTCTCAATCGACATCTATTCATTCATTCAGAAGTGAAGAATTTCAAGTGTGATGAATGTGGGAAACATTTTACACAGAAGTGTGGTCTCACTCGGCACCTGTTAATACATTCAGGAGTGAAGAATTTCAAGTGTGATGAATGTGGGAAACTTTTTGCACAGAAGTGTGGTCTCACTCAGCACCTGTTAATTCATTCAGGAGTGAAGAATTTCAAGTGTGATGAATGTGGTAAACGATTTGCACAGAAGGGTGATCACATCAGACACCTATTAATTCATTCAGAAGTGAAGAATTTCAAGTGTGATGAATGTGGTAAACTGTTTTCACAGAAGGCTGGTCTCACTCAGCACCTATTAACTCATTCAGGAGTGAAGAATTTCAAGTGTGGTGAATGTGGTAAACAGTTTGGTAGGAAATGTTATCTCACCAGACACCTATTAAATCATTGTGGAGGGAAGAGAATCTAGTGTGCTGAATGTGGTAAACGGTTGACTCAGTTGATGTCATCCGACACTGTATAATTCATTAAGGAGTGAAGAAATTCAAGTATGATGAATGAAGTCATTGGTTTTATTATAAGTCCCCTCCAGTATCAGCTCAAAAGTAAAAAAAATTGAAAATGTAGTGACTGGAAAACTGTTCAGAAAACATATTATTCACCTTGCACCTGACAGGTCATTCAGGCATAAGAACAGTTATGCTGTATAGTTATGATAAATGTGGCAAAGTTTGTAGAAGAAATCAGGCTTTAACCAGGCATGGTGCCATTGACTAACAAGTGAGGGAGAAGACATGTTTTATCCCTTAGGCTGGATTGCCAGTGTAATGGAAAATTGTTAAAAAGTGGGTCGTAGTGAGAGAAAAAAAAAAAAAGACTACCTGTGAGTCCTTAGGTCTGTATTACCTCTTTAGGTACTATTGGTATTTGTGGCAGGCCATCCCTCATGCAGCGTGTCAAACATGTAGAGGTGTATGGTATGTAGGAGGACTGCCGGGCCTTGATAGCAGACCGTGAAGCCTATGCCCAGAGTCGGACACATAAAAAAAAAAAAAACGGTCTACTGAGCCAAGACGTTATTAACCATGGGTGATAATCAGTGGCATGTGGGGGTGCTCACCATCCACTCACTTGATTTAGTTCTACTCTCGGGTGGCTGCCATATCCTCTCCTCCATCCTTCTTTTCTTCCATCCTCTTCTTTCTTTCCATTATTCTTTCCTCATCCTGCCTACGGGGGACTTTACACTCCCTCTACTGTCTTTCTTTCCTTCATTCTTTACTCTTCCTTCTGTCTGTGGGTAACTCTACACTGAGTGAGCTAAATGGTTTCCTCTACACCGGGAAACCATTTACTGTGCTGGGTGGTAACCACATAACCAAATTTTGGTACCTGGTGGTTTAGTGGGTAATTATGGCTCTCCAGTCGGATTGAGCCAGTGAAGGTTTATATCCAAGGGATGGTTGGAGTTTATTGCCATGTACTGCCACTCAGGGATGAGTGAGGTTGGTCACTCATCTTAAATGTCAGAAACAGCTTACCTAGCCCTGGGCTCTTACACTCTTTATGGGGCAACATAGGACTGGATGATGAATGAATTAAAAAATGAATGCTAAAATAATGTTAAATTCTAGATACAGTAAACCCTCGATATATCGAACCCATTTTTAGTGAATTTCAGTTTAAACGACCACCTTGAGTTTGCCGAGCATAAAGGGTGGCCTGGGAAAGTTGGAGCAGAGATCTGAAGACTGCACAAGGACAAACAAAAATGTCTAAAATTGCAAGACAGATGAGGAAGGAGAGGAAAGACGTGGTGGGAGCTAAATTTGTAAAGGATGAAAATGGGGAAATAAAAACTGATGAGGCAGAAATAGTTACTGGAAAGGTGGAAGAGGTACTTTCAGGAGCTGTTAAATGAAGAAAATATGAGATAGATGGGAAAATTTGAAGGGCCAGTTGCAGTGATAACAGAAGTTGAAGTGGAGATAGTCTTAAAGGAAATGAAGACTGGGAAAGCTCCAGGCCCAACAGGTATAAGGCTGTTCTTATAAAAAAGACTGGAACTACTGGTGTCAAAGAATTGACAAGGATTTTTAATAACACAGTAGGACAGCCACCTGAGGACTGGAGAGATAGCTGGACAACGCCAATTTATAAAGGGAAAGGAGATACCCTTTTGTGCGGAAAGTACCGAGGGGTCAGACTGTTAGAGCATTGAATGAAGATATTTGAAAAGGTGCTGGAAAGAGGGCTGAAGCAGATAGAGAAGATAGATAACTGACAGTTTGGATTTTGCACAGGTAAATCCAAAATAGATGCAATATTCATCATGAGACAGTTGCAGGAAAAGTTTCAGCAGAGGAGGAAATGCTTGTACAATGTGTTTGTGGACCTGGGAAAAAAAACTTTTGATAGAGTACCAAGGAGAGTTATAGAGTGGACCTTGAGAAGACAGAATGTGCCTGAGAGACTCATTGCAGCTGTCATGTCTCTCTAAATTGATACAAGATCAAAAGTCAAGACAGTAGCAGGAACATCAGGAAATTTTGGAATAGAAGTTGAGATACATCAAGGTTCAGCACTCAGTCCATTTCTGTTTAACATAGTAATGGGGGAGGCAACACTGGAATGTAGGGGTGAAGGCCCATGGGAATTGCTGTATGCTGATGACCTAGTGCTGACAGCAGAGACTAAGGAAGAAGTTGTGGAAATGTTTAATAGATGGAAAAATTGAATGGAGAAGTGGGGAATAAATATAAATATGGATAAGACAAAGGTAATGGTGACAGGCAAGAAACCAGTAGAAAGAATTCAGTCAGGAAAATGGCCATGTGGATGCTGTGGCAGAGGAGTAGGAGTGAGGTCAGTGTTGTGCACGGAGTGTAATAAGTGGTGCCATAGAAGGTGTTCAGGTCTGCAGAATTTGAGAGGAGTGCATAATTTCCGCTGCCCATCCTGCATAAGAGAGGTGGAGGGAGATGAAGCTAAGAATACACTAAAGGTGAATGGGGGCACACTACAGGAAGTGCAGCAGTTCTGCTATCTAGGAGATGTATTGGACTGTGAAGCAGGGGTGAAGAGTGGCATCAGCATGGTTAACCCGCCCAGTCCCGACCGCTTTTTTTACCCAACTCACCCTCAGAACCCGACCGATTTTCAACTTGTCTTTTTTTGGCTCAAACCACCACTTTTGGTGAGAAACATAAAAAATTCTTAGAGAAATTGCCCTCCTGAGCTTATAAATGTTGCTACAGGTGACAGTCAGCCTTACCTTCTCGATCTCTCTCAGGGTATCTGGCTTCAAAGAGAATGAACTGTGGGATGGTTAACTAATTCAAGCCACTTTAAATTACGTATTTATTTATTTATTTGGTACGAATCTATGTGTAGTACAAGACTATATTGGTTTTCACACAATGATAAAAGCATTGTTCACTCACCAAAAACACCAACATATGGCACCTTCCTTTATGACATTACCACCTCATCACTTCTATTTTTTTCTTCCTCTAGTTCTTTATTTCTTTCTCCTCCACCACAGGAATCACTTTCACTGCGAATTTGGTCACTGGAAAGACCATGGAGCAACATGTCTTTACTGGCCAGGTTACTGCTAACAGGTGAATTTCCGAGTGTGGGGGGGGAGGGGGAGTCAGGTGAGGCCAGGCAGTATCTCCACCTGACAGCAGGTAGAGGGTCTCCCACATATGCCTACGAAAAATCACCCGTGAATCTTGAAAAATGTGCAAACAATGGCCTTGCAATTCACTGACGTACAATGCACGTTGGTGGATCTGAGCGTGAAAAAAAGTGGTGACGTGCATTGCACGTCAGGGGGACTGGGCGGGTTAAAGTGGAAGGAAATAGCTAGTGTACTGGTCAACAAACACATACCACTGAGACACAGAAGTAAAATATATGAGGCCAGCCTTAGACCAGTATTGATGTGTGATGCTGAAACATGGGCATTGACAGATAGATTGATGAATGTTCTGAGGAGTACTGATCATAGAATGTTAAGATACATGGCGGGAGTGAGATGGGAGGACATAGTTTTGAGTGAGGATGTTGCCAGAAGATGCGGGGTGAAGGATTTCAATATCATCTTGAGGCAGAAGTGGTTTAGATGGTTTGGTCACATGAGGAGGAGTGAGGAAGGGAGCTGTGTGAGAATAGCAGAGGACCTGGAAGTGGTGGGATGTTGACCACCAGGAAGACCTAAGAAGACCTGGAAAAGTGTTGTAATGCAAGATATGGAAAGACTGGGTATTGGAGAAGATTTAATCCAGGGTAGGAAGCAGTGGAGAAAAGCCATCGCACGTCCAAATGAAGATGATGATGATGTGACATTGTTCACCATGTGTCTGAAACGACACATCATTTGCTTGTAAGTACATGGCATTGCTGCACTAATCTTGATGTCTTGTTGACCATTGAATCTGTGTTTTAAAAGTTCTTGAATGTGTTTGTTTATGTCCTGGGAAGTACGTATGTGTAATATTCCTTTTCACTGGAAATTACAGTAGTTCAGAAGCTGGTGTTTTGAATGTTTAACCCGCCAAGTCCCACCGACGTACGATGCACGTCGCTGCTTTTTTCTGCAGACAGACCCAACAATGTGCATTGTACATCACTCAGTTGCAAGGCCCATTGTGTGCACATTTTTCAGCATTCGCGGGGGATTTTTGGTAGGTATATGTGGGAGACCTTCCTCTATTGGCTGTCAATCGGGGATACTGCCTGGCCCCACCTAACCCCCTCTTCTCTCCCCCTCCCCCTCACACTAGGCACCTGGCCAGTAAAGGTATGTTGCCCCACGGTCTCTCGAATGACGAAATTCACGGTAAAAGTGATTCCTGAGGTGAAGGACAAAGAATCTAGAGGTAGAAACAAACAGAAGTGATGAGGTGGTAACGTCGTAAAGGAAGGTGCCACATACTGGGGTTTTGAGTGAGTGAACAATGCTTATAAATGCATATATTATTGTGTGAAAACCAATATAGACTTGTACTACACATAAATTCGTACCAAATAAATGAAATAAATACGTAATTTAAAGAGGCTTGAATTAATTAACCCTTCCATAGTTCGTTTTCTTTAGCCACATACCCTGAAAAAGAAGGAAAATGTAAGGTTGAGTGACACTTGTATCAACATATCTAACTTCAGGATCACGATTTCTCTATGAATTTTCGAAAGCGAAGGTTTCAGCCAAAAAACAAAAAGTTGAAAATCGGTCGGGATCTGGGGGTAGGCTGGGTAAAAAGACGGTCGGGACTGGACAGGTTAAGAAAACAGTTGCAAAGTAACCAGGTATAAAATAAAATCATTTGCTCTGGTACTGTTTGAGATTCAAAACTTCACTACGCATGATTAATAATAACTATTTTGTGGATTGCTAAACATTATGATTAGAAAGCTTTTAAAATACATAAGTGTTATGGGAAGCTTGAAAGATGCAGCAACATGGATATATTGGGCTGTTTGTGCAGCAGTGAAATATATTGTTTGTAAGAATAAAAAATAATCCATATTTTTCTGTACAACCTATTCCTGGGACCTCTTTGCAGCAACGCAAAATTAAATGGAAAAATTTAAGATATGCATTTTTGAGGTACATTTAGAATATGAAAACAACAGGGGGGTGGGGGGCCAGGCTTCATAAGCCTCAAGGATATGACCTGTGTTCCTTCCTGAGTGAAAGGCTCCTTGCAAGACCTCAAACTAAACTGGCTATCGAAACTTTGACTATCGTACTTCTACGATGGAACACATTCTATCCATTTCTCCTTTCTCTGAAATCTCCATTCTAGGAGATTTCAATGTTCACCATCACCTTTGGCTCTCCACTCCTTTCACTGATCCACCTGGTGAACAAGCATACATCTTTTCTATCCTAAATGACCGAGAGCAGCTTGTACAGCACCCTACCCGTATCCTCAACCTCCTTGGAGAGAGCCAACATACTGGACCTCTTCCTTACAATTAATCCTTCTGTTTACACTGTTAATCTTTTCTCTCTTTTGGGCTCCTCCAATCATAACCCTATTATCTTAACCTGTCCTATTGCTCCGGTGCAGCCTGTGGACCCTCCAAAGAAAAGCCGTCTGTGGCACTTTGGAGCTGCGGATTGGGAGGCCCTCAGGCAGTACTTCTTTGATTTTGCCTGGAATGAGTATTGTTTCCATGGCCAGGAGCCATCTACGTGTGCCTTAGGCATTACAGAGGGTATTCTCTCGAGCATGGACGCATACATTCCTTTCTCATATCTTTTGTCTAATGCAAGAAAATCTTGATTTAATCACACTTGTTCCAATGCTGCTTGCAACAAGGAGAGGGCCTATGGCAGGTACGGGAGCCAACCCACCCCTGAATCACATCTTTCTTATGTTTCTGCCCGGAATCGTGCTAAGTATGTTCTTCGCTCTGCTAAAAATAATTTCATCCACACTAAATGTTCCCAACTTTCCAACTCAAATTCTTCCCGCTCATTCTAGCATCTTGCCAAAAACCTTTCTAATAACTTTGCCTCATCATCCTCCCCTTCTCTTTTCTACTCTGATGGCTCTGTAGCAGTTTCTTCTACTGATAATGCAGATCTCTTCACTCAGACTTTCTCCTCCAAATTCCACCTTAGATGATTCCGGTGCTGTTCCTCCATCACTTCCCCCCCTCTGACTTTATCATGGCTGTCATTAAAATTTCTTCCACTGAGGTATTTTCTGCCATCACTGGCCTCAATAGTAACAAGGCAAATGGGCCTGACGGAGTCGCTCCTGTTGTCCTCAAGAACTGTAGTTCTGTGCTTACTCCCTGCCTAGGTAAACTCTTTTGCCTTTGTCTGTCAACTTGTACATTTCCTTTTTGCTGGAAGTTTGCTATCATTCAGCTGGTCCCAAAGAAGGGTGACCATTCCTAACCCTGTAACTATCGTTCAATTGCTTTAACATCCTGTGTCTGAAAAGTATTCGAGTCTATTCTTTACAGAAAAATTTTAAAGCATCTTTCCTATCACAACCGTCTTTCTGATCGTCAGTACGGGTTCCATCAGGGACGCTCCACTAGCTATCTTCTCACCTACCTTTTCAGACTCCTGGTCATCCTCCTTTCGGGACTTTGGCGAAAGATTTGCCATTGCACTTGACATCTCAAAGACTTTTGATCGAGTCTGGCATAAATCTTTAATTTCCAAACTGCCCTCTTACGGCTTCTATCCTTCTGTCTGTGCCTTCATTTCTAGCTTCCTTTCATGTCATTCTGTAGCTGCTGTTGTAGACGGCCATCGTTCTTCTAGATCTATCAACAGGGCTCTGTCTTATCACCAACTCTCTTCCTTTTATTCATCAGTGACCTAAGCTGTACATCTAACCCTATCCACTCTCCACAATTTCCACAGGGTCATACAACCTCGGACCATTTCTCCCAAGCAGGACTTTGAAACGGTTTAAGGGAACAAAAACGAAAATCGAAACAAATGATATTATGCTCGGAACAAAAACGGAAATGAAAACGTTATCATATTTACTGTTCCGGAACAATAACGCTATTTTGAAATCCCTGTAACCAGTTAATATATGGAATAATTTCGTATACAGTATTGGCATTGTGTACAATCAGAAATTTGACCATGTCATTTTTTTTTATATTCTACAATTATCTGTACTGTGCCTATTCTGTGGTATTTTATTTCATTGTACTATTAATGATTTATCAGTCCCTGTAATAAAAGAAGTCACAAATGCTGTCTTTATGTGTACATAGCAATCTTTGTATATTGGTAATATTATCCACTTTCTGCTGAAGACATATCCTGCATGTTGGTGTGAAATAATTAGAGTCCAAACAGATTGTCAAGTATTATTCAGTTTATCCCATATGGTGCAAAATTTTGATTTGGTAACTGTTAAGTTACCCAATCCTTCAAAGAAAATTTACACCTGCATTCCTTACATATCAATGGCTCATTGGTTAAATACTGAGCACAGCATTTGAATCATTTAATGACATGTAATAAAAAACAAATTACACCTATACCTGCATCAGCATTGATTTTTAAAGAATTAAGTTCATCATACAAACGAGTTTGACAAATTAAATAATACTACTGCATGTAAACCTTACTAGGATTATTACTATACTATTGCTGTTAATAATAACCTGATAATATCTCCCTGAGCCATAGTGGATAATCTTTGTGGCATTATCACAGATGATGAGAATCTCAGGTGGATGGTAACAAAGCACTCAGATGGGCGACAAATCAGAGATACCCATACACACTTTACCAGACAGATACACAAACACAGAACCGTACAACGTTCACACTCACAAGTAGGCACTCAAAATCTGGGAAACAGAACATGCACAAGAAAATGAGACATATGAACATCTCATATAAAACTCAGCACACATAATCAGATACAATATACACTTCTCCAGAAGTTTACAATCTATACAAATTGAACAAGAGATACTGTATATGGTAATAAGCTTGCTACCTATACAATCACACACTACACTGGAAAGCAGAACTGTGAAAAAAGAAAAAAAATGAAATAAAAAAAAAAACGTTTTTACAGAATACAAAAACCAACATCTACCCAGACACAGCAAGGTGGTTTGCCCACCTACTTTTAACCTCTCCCTCTCCTTCTCGCATCTCCCCTCCTTCTACTTCATCTACTCCTCCTCCCATCTTCCCTCCCCCCCAAAAAAAAATAATACGAGAGAGAAAATCTAGCACTCTTCAGTTACTCAAGGGACAGCAGAACCACTCAAAGGCAAAAATATTTCACTGGTTATTTAACAATTTTTGTTAATATACATATAGCCAAACCTTGAACATAGGTGTGACACAAAAAATAATAATAATAATAAAAAAAGTTTTAGCGCTATTCTTTTTTACTCAACATTTAAGGTTGCTGATCGGAAGACCTTTCCAAACGTTCCCTTATTCTACGTGTCTCCTGCACTATTTCCTCCATTAATTCCGTCCACCGAACAACCTGCATTTCCAAAACATTGTAAAATCTTTCCTGGCATTCGAGTTGTCTTTCACGCAATCTTTCCATGCGTTCCCCATGGGACAATGGTCGAAGCCTCCCCCGGCCCCTTCCTCGTCGAGGCGTCATTCTTGGAGTGTCGATGCGAATGGCCAGGGGATCATCCTTATCCGACGAGTAGTCTGTTGTTGAAGGTTGTGCCAGTCGGTCTTGACTGGCCTCATTCAGTGTTGATCCTCCAGAGGTGCCTGGCTGTGGATCTGCCAGAGGAGATCCAGTTGCCTCGGGTGGTACTGGTGGCTGAGGTGTTGATGATGCAAGTGGTTGTTCCTGGGGCTGAGATGAAGTGCCAGGAAGCCCATAATGGCATCAGATGTTTTGGTGATGAGCCGATGGCCTTCTCCCCAGGCATTCCTCTAGCACATCCAGTGCGATTGATGGGTTCACCCTCGACTCCCCAGTCTTTCCACTTAATTCTTTATATTTGAAGTACTTCGTCTTCATATTTGTCCACTTTGATTTAACTTGATCAACTGTCAGGCCAGGTATCTGCAAATTAAAACAAGTTCAGTTAAATCACTAGTAGTGTCACAGAGTTTTGACATAAATTGCATTTGTTTGTTTTGGATAATGGAATATGTTCCTCTCAAAAAACTGAAACAGAAGGAAGGTGCATATGATGAAATGAGTCAGAAAAAAAAAAAGTGTGCCAGCATTTAGGAAGCCCAATAATGTTAGTGGTCACTGCTAAACACAAGAGCACTGGAGCTATACTAATAAGAAGGAATATGTTTTGTACCGGTATGTAAAGTAAAATGCCACACACACAAACATACAGAATTAAATATACCGTATATGTATAACATACATACTGAGGCACACGCCAAACGTAGATAACAGCCACAGATTATCATATATTGTGCTGTTTATACCTTTTATTGATTCATTACTTAGAAAAGTTTGAGTAAACTTTCACTGAAAAGAAATATAAGCAAAGAAATAATAACAAATAATACTGAATTTATGATAAACAATGTCGGAAAATGGAGGACAGTTCCTGAATTGGAGCATGTCCTCTCAACGATAGTAAATAGCATAAAACTGGTATCATATCAGGGAAATTCACATACAGGTTGCCAGATAACAACTGGAAAACTGATGCACATAGGCAGTTAAAGCTACATGCTAATATTACCCAAAAAGAAGTATGGTAAAACGGATTGAGGCAATGATAAAGCTATACAAATAATCAGAAATGCAGTACCATTCCTGACAGCTCACGAGCGATGTTTTACCACACCTCTTGATTTTTTACAAATTTACTGTCAGTCAGGTGATAGCTGTCCCTCACCAACACCGCCAATGCTGTGGTGGCCTCAGGCCCCCACATGGAGTGGTCCCTCTTGCCACCATGCTTCTGCTCTGTTGTAAAGAATTCTGGGACAGCATTAGTGAACAAATTAGAAAATGCAGCACTATCCTAAGAGGACTTGAGGACAGAGAAATCATTGTACAATTGTTCACATTTCAAGTGTACACAGAGGCTTTAGTAATCAGACATAATGAAAAAAAATCAGCAAGTAGAAGAAAATTTCATGTAATGTTAAAGGTAGTAATCTGATCACTTGCTGTTGAGTATAGCTCAGTATAACATACTGAGCTATACTCAGCGTTTGAATCAGTATATAAATCACAATGAAAGTAAAAAAAAAATGGTTTCATTATAACGGCAATGTCTTCCTTCAAGGTTAAACATTACTTTATGTAATTTATAATTTTTGTGTATACTGTATTTTAGTGTACCTTTCTGGCGTTACTTTAAGTGTATAAACATTTCAACTATGATAGGTTTCTTACCTAACATAACTATATTTTACCATGCCACAAGGACGACTATTATCATCAAATTAAAGCTGGAAATGTTCTCTTACTAGTCAGCAACAACCTACACATACTAGAATTGAAATAACTCAGTAACAGTTACTCATATTACAATAGTATGACACAACAATATTTTACCAGGGTAAAAGGAAAAATAACTTCATGGAAGAAATGTCTTAGTTCTATGTAACTCCTTTAACACTGGTATTCTGAAATTAACTGTAGAATAACTGCATAACCACCATACAATGAGACTCGTTTAATTTACCATGTCTGAAGCATGGGAAAATTATTAGAAGAAGAGCAAGAAATTTGGTGCAACACTTAGGTACAAAAGTTACATAAAATGACACAAGACATGGCTGCAGCTTTTGTAGCCTACATGCTTAATTCCTTCCAAGATCTGCATGGTAGATTGTTTCTCAAAAAATCAATGAGTTACCTGAGAGGTGCAACTGGTGTTATATGGAGAGACAAACTGACAACTGAGGAGGTGAAAGAGCATTGTGGTGTTGTAGATGATACTGAAAAGGTCAAGAGGAATACTCTCAGGCCGTTCGGACATGTTGAGAGAGTGGAGAATGAAAGATTGACCAGGAAGGTGCATATGAGAGAGGTGGATGGTGACAGGGGGAGGGGCAGACCAAGGTTGAGATGGAGGGATGGAGTGGAAAGGAATATGAGAGAGTGAGGTCGTTAGGTGGGAAGAGGACAGTCAGATGAAGGGGGATAGGGTGACATGGAGGCTATTTGTTTAGGGCCACCCTGTGTGGGATTCAAGCTCACCTCCAACACATCCAGGCACACTTAATGGCTGTGATGAAGGAGCAGTACTTGCATAAATCTCAAGCCGATCCTCCTCATCACGATCCAGATGCCTCGTCAGGCACCTACTCGCCACATCCCTTGATGCATAAGTTGCGTGACATCTATCACACCTGTATTCTGGAATGTATTTATTTTTATTCTGCAGGGCAGATAAAAATATTAAAAGCTTCATATTATATAAAACATCAATACATATATTGCTATCAAGCCCTAAGGGAGAAAACGAAATGACCAAGCAATATGCATTACTTGTTATTACTTGGATGAAATTATTGACTCCCTAAAGTTAGGCAGTGCTGCACTGAAAGCATTCTCAATAAATCACGTTGTGCAGCTTCAAGTGAGTCGCAACGCATGAAGCATGCTGCCACCTCCTCAAATGTTGAATATGATGTCTGGCAGATTCCACACTGATATACACTGGAAACAGGGGAATTTGTTAGGTTGTGATACTATTAATGTTAAGAATTACATACAGGGCAACTTACAAGAGTAATATTACCAGGTAGGTTATGCATCATAACAGCGGGAGTTATTGCTGCATCGATAATATACAATTGGTTTTGCTCCTATGACACCATTTACTAATTATATATACAGTACAGGCATTGTGTTAGCAGTACATGTAAAATCAGTTAAAACAATACAGCTTTGATTAATATACCAATATAGTCTTTTGGATTGTATTTGAATGTAAGTTCTATGCTGAAATTAACAGACTAACAACTTAAAATCTGTAGTCATAATTACAAATACTGTGAATTCTAGGAAGTATGGTAGGCTATAAACAATTAAAACAGGGATTAAAATGTTGTGGGAAGGAGGGATGTAATAATGCAAATAACTGCTGACAGCAACATTGAAAATGTGTTCATTATTATTATTCAACTTTCATGTTTAAAATAAACACTTTTAGCTGATGTTTAAGTTGTATAATGATGTCACCAAGAGGAAAATCAAAACTCTTCTGTATAGTCACAGAACCACTGATATTATTAACGAATGTGGTAAGTGGATAGGGTGTAGTACAAGTGATTGTATCCTTATGACTCATAGTACGCATTTATCATGTTACACCACCACCTCTGGTGGTTATATAGGTTTCCGTTCTACTACCTTCCTACGGCTGGACTACCCAATGTACTACAATGATGAAATGGCCACAAACCAATAAATGCTGACAGAATATGCGAAATAAATGACATCATATCACAACCGTATCATCATCCCCTTCTTATTTATTTGGGAAAGGTTCCTCGGTGGTTCTTACCGACTGTACATTATAAATAATTAACAAGTGCCTGTTTTATCATAACTTCAGAGCCCATGGACCATAGTTTACTTACTTACCTTTCATTATTAGCCGCTTCGGCCATGGTAAAGTATGCGGAAAAGCAAACACGTCTCCTCTTGTCTGGTATCAGCTGTGATCTGTTTGTAAACACGTGAAACTCAAAGCGTCCTTGATCCAATCAACGCAGCCCCGGAGCTCCCTTGAGTTAAGTCAACATTACCCTCTTGATCTTGACTTTTGATGATGTCACTCACTTGCTTTTGGGTCTCGAGTGGACAAGATTATTCAAGTGAAGACGTCAAAAATCAAGTGAAATCAAGGCACCTTGAATTTAATTTCTCGCCAAAACGGGTCTTTTGTTTCCCTGTCCCTCTCCGCTCCGCCCGCTACTTGTATGAACTTTTACGAGTTAACAATGCATTGCTCCAGTCCTATCGCCTTAGTCACATAGTGTGTGTGAAGTGAATCATTTTATTTCACAGTAAATAATATCAATTTAATTTGTCGGTAATGGACGCCCCCAGTACCAGGAGTACCGGCTGTACTGCCCAGTCTTGGCAGCCAGGTGCTGTGTGTGAAATTCAAATGGCCAAGAGAGGAGAAATAAATGAGTTATTTGAGAGGAGCATGTCCAGACAGACTGACAAATGAAGTGAAGGATGGTTGTTGTGTGGATGTGGATGTGATAAGAAGCATTAGGAGAAACACATTAAGGTGGTTTGACAGTAAACCCTTTTCTGTATCTTCCTACTTGTGTATATGTACACAACAACCTATCTTGCTCTCGTGTTCCTGAACTTGATTCTTCTGAATTCTCTATGCTCTGGCTTCGGCTGTCCTGTCATTCTCTGACTAAACATATCTGCGCTGTTTAATTATCGCCTAATTCTACTGACTATCAAAAATTCTTCGACTATCTTACTTCTACAATGGAACACATTCTATCCATTTCTCCTTTCTCTGAAATCTCCATTCTTGGAGACTTCAATGTTCACCACCACCTTTGGCTCTCCTCTCCTATCACTGATCCACCTGGTGAACAAGCCTATACCTTTTCTATCCTTAATGACCTACAGCAGCTTGTAAAGCACCCTACCCGTATCCCTGATCGCCTTGGAGAGAGCTTCAACATACTTGACCTTTTCCTTACAACTAATCCTTCTGCATACACTGGTAATCTTTTCTCTCCATTGGGCTCCTCCGATCATAACCTTATTACCTTAACCTGTCCTATTGCTCCGGTGCAGCCTGGGGATCCTCCAAAGAAGCGTTGTCTGTGGCACTTTGGAGCTGCGGATTGGGAGGCCCTCAGGCAGTACTTCCTTGATTTTCCCTGGAATGATTATTGCTTCCATGGCCAGGAGCCATCTGTATGTGCCTTACGCATTACGGAGGTTATTCTCTCGGGCATGGAAGCATACATTCCTTTTTCATATCCTTTGTCTAATGCAAAAAAGCCTTGGTTTAATCACACTTGTTCTAATGCTGTCCGCAACAAGGAGAGGGCCTACAAAAGGTACCGGAGCCAACCCACCCCTGAACCACATCTTTCTTATGTTTCTGCCCGGAATCATGCTAAATCTCTTCTTCGTTCTGCAAAAAATAATTTCATCCGCACTAAATGTTCCCAATTCTTCAACTCAAAATCTTCACTCTTCTCCTGGCACTTTGCCAAAAACCTTTCTAACAACTTTACCTCATCATCCTTCCCTCCTCTTTTCTACTCTGATGGCTCTGTAGCTATTTCTTCTACTAATAAAGCCAATCTCTTTGCTCAGACTTTCTCCTTCAATTCCACCTTAGACGATTCCGGTGCTGTTCCTCCATCACTTCCCCCCTCTGACTTCCTCTTGGCTGACATTAAAATGTCTCCAGCTGATGTATTTTCAGCCATCACTGGCCTCAATACTAACAAGGCATATGGTCCTGATGGGGTCCCTCCTGTTGTCCTCAAGAACTGTGCTTCTGTGCTTACACCCTGCCTAGGTAAACTCTTTCACCTTTGTCTAGCAATTTGTACCTTTCCTTCTTGCTGGAAGTTTGCTCTCATTCACCCAGTCCCAAAGAAGAGTGACCATTCCCAACCCTCTAACTGTCGTCCAATTGCTTTAACATCCTGTGTCCCGAAAGTGTTTGAGTCTACTCATAACAGAAAAATTTTAAAGCATCTTTTCTATCACAACCTCCTTTCTGATCGTCAGTATGGGTTCCGTCAGGGACGCTCCACTGACGATCTTCTCACCTACCTTTCAGACTCCTGGTCATCTCAAAGGCTTTCGATCGAGTCTGGCATAAATCTTTAATTTCTAAACTGCCCTCTTACGGTTTCTATCCTTCAATCTGTGCCTTCATCTCTAGCTTCCTTTCTGGTCATTCTATAGCCGCTGTTGTAGACGGCCACCGTCCTTCTCCTAGATCTATCAACAGTAGTGTTCCTCAGGGGTCTGTCCTATCACCAACTCTCTTCCTTTTATTCATCAATGACCTAAGCTGTACATCTAACCCTATCCACTCATACACTGATGATTCCACCCTTCACCTTTCCATTCGGTTACCGCAACGCCCATCTCAGCAGTTACTTCAACAAACAAGGGATGAGGCTATGGCACACCTAATGTCTGACTTGGCTCGTATCTCTGACTGGGGTAAAAATAATCTTGTTGTTTTCAGTGCATCAAAGACTCAGTTCTTGCACCTATCAACCAGACAAAACCTTCCACAGGAGTACCCACTGATGTTTAATAATGTCAAGCTCATTCCTACATCATCCTTGAACATGCTTGGGGTTTCATTTACTCGGGATTTATCTTGGAAAGAACATATTACATCTCTTGTGAAATCTGCTTCCAAGAGATTAGGTGTGCTAAACCGACTCCGAACCTTCTTTACCCGTACACAGATGTTGACTTTACACACAGGTTTTATTCACCCCTGTTTGGAGTACAACTCTCATGTGTGGGGAGAATCCCCACATACAGCCCTTCTCAATAGGGTAGAGTCAAATGGTTTTCGTCTCATTAACTCTCCTCCTCTTGCTAGCTCCCTTCAATCTCTGTCTCTTCACCGCACTGTTGCATCTTTATCTCTTTTCTATCGCTACTTCAATGGCCACTGTTCCTCTGAACTGTCTGCTTGCATCCCTCCACCTCTACGATGGACACATAGTACCCATCTAGCAACAACCTCTCATCCCTTTTCTGTCCAACTCTGTAATGCAAGAGTTAACTGTTACTCCCAGTCCTTCATTTATGCAACTGGTCAACTCTGGAACTGTCTTCCTCTGTCTGTATTTCCTACTTCCTATAATCTCCAGTTTTCAAACGCAGTGTGTCCAGGCATCTCGAAATGAACGGATCTTGAATTTGGCTCTCTTTTGTGTTGTTTTTGTTTACTCTTGGAAGGAACGGTTTGTGGGCCCATGGCCTTTGGTTCCTTCTTCCTTTCATAAAAAAAAAAAAATGGAGAGCATAGAGAGTGAGAGAGTAACGATGAGAGTGTATGTGAGTGAGAGGGAGAGGGAGGCCAAGGATGAGATGGAAGGATGGAGTGGAGAGGTATATGAAAGAGGGAGGGGGACCTGGGAGCATGGCAGTGAAATGGCGGGGAACTGGGTAACATCGAGGCGATTTGTCGTTTGTGGCCAGTGGCCACCCATAACGGGATTAAGGCGTCTGGCAATAGATAGTATAATAATAAATAAAAGTAAGTATGCTATTATTTAAATATATCAATATTTTACAGTAATTACCACAAATATATGCAGATGGTTTGTGGTAGCGCTTTGCAACATTGCGCAAGCTAAATATTAGATTGCGAACTTGCACAAATTAGAGATATTAGATAATAAAAATAATAAGTAAAAGTTAGTAAGTATGCAAATTTAGTTAAATAGCAATATTTTACAGTAATTCCAACGAATATATGCAAATGGTTTGTGCTTGCGCTTTCTGACTTTGCTCAAGCTAAATATTAGTCAGATTGTGCACTTGCGCTTGTGCAAGGTAGTGAACTGTGGATTGCGCATTGCACTTGCTCAAGGTCCTTTTTTGTTTGCGCTGCCCACCACTGATATATATATGTATATACAGTAAAACCTCGATATAACGGACTTCAGTAGACCAGAATTCGCTTTTATCGGACTCGAGGAGCTGCTTGACTAAACCCCTATATATCGGAAAAAGTCCGATATAGCCAGAAAGCAGTCCGGACTGCATGACAACTTCAGCTATGTTCACCACAATAAGACAAGTAAAAGACATGTTTTTCAATGCATAGTACAGTATTATTATACCATTTGATTAATGTAGTGAAGGTATAACACAGTACAATACTGCAATGGTGGTGAAAACTACCGATTCAATCCGGACTAATGTCTGATATATCGGAAAAAGTCCGGATTAGCAGGGGTAAGTCCGGATGTCGCTTTTATCGGAAAATCACATATTTCGGACTGGCCTGAGCCCCAATTAGTCCGTTATAGTGAGGTCTTACTGTATATCATTTACGATGTCTGTTGAGAAAGTATCCAGCCTTAGGCTACAAAAAAATGATTAGCTAACCTTTTGAGCTAGGACAGAATTCCCCCTCAAAGTAGGCCCCTTCTGACTTGACACATGTACTCCAACATTCTTTCCACTGCCTGAAACATTTTACAAAGTCGGTTTTTGGTACCTTCTGCATGTGCTTCATCGTATTCTGCTTGATCTCTTCTCTCTGATGAATGATGCTCAGGACATGTTGCAGTGTACAAATCGCGATCCAGACTTCCTGAAGACTGCATCACTTGAGATGGACGTTGGGTGTATGGGTACGACTCAGAAACCAAAGCATAATCGTCGCATTAGAAGCTTGCAGGGTAGCCTCGGCCAAATAAAATGCATGACAGGTCCGCACCAAGGTGAAATGCACATGCATGTTGATTTTTTTTTCCCGGCTACCGTCGTGTTGTGCATCACGAATACGCACAAGTTTGTCAGAATGTCAACGAGTATTACTACCTCGACATTATATGTCATCTTCACGACGTAGTGTAGCAGAAGAGACAAGACCTTTGGAAAGTGGCAAGTTGGAAGCTGAACCAACCATTCTTGTCAACTGATTAAGGAATTTTTGGCCAAGCAGAATATCCTGCAAGTCCGGCACGCTCACGACTCACAAGTCATGACTCTGTGTGACTTTTGGTTCTTTCCCAAGCTCAAAACTCTGCTAATAGGATATTGATTTGAAACAGGAAATGAGATCATGATAAATGCAAAGAAGCATCTGCAGGGGATACCGATAACCAAATTTGAAAAATGTTTCAGGCACTGGAAAGAACAGTTTGAGGGGGAAGTAGTGTCCTAATTCAACAGGTTAGCTACTTATTTTTTTAGAGCCTAAGGTCGGATACTTTCTGAATAAACCTCGAGGATATTATATTATATATATATTTCGTTTTCGTTTTC
>JAGKTI010011991.1:0-12779 GCA_018397915.1 Birgus latro | reverse complement strand
TGGCCATGCGCGGTTTACCACAGTGGCATGGGAAGTACTTTCATCCTGTGCACAGCTTGTTATTCGTGTATGCATAAGATATGTAGTGATATTAGAAGTAGTCTGCGAGATAATGCCGATTACATGTTTGTGGTGTGTCGGGAGAGCATGCAGAGATTGTTAGGTGTGATAGGATTGATCTTGCTGGTGAGTCTCTTGAGTGTGTGAAAGAGTTTTGTTACTTGGGAGATCTGTTATGTGCTGGAGGTGGGGCTGGAGTTGGCTCTGTGGCTAGAGTTAGGTGTGGTTGGAAGACGTTTAGGGAGCTGTTGCCTCTCCTGACACTGAGAGGCTCTCCCTACGTGCCAAGGGATCTTTCTGTGCGGCATGTGCTAGGAGTTCAGTGTTGTATGGAAGTGAGACCTTGGCAAAAAAGGGAGAGGATATTTGCTGGCTCAAATGTACAGAAATGACAATGACTAAATTGATGTGCGATGGGTGGTTGGAGGGGGGGGGGGGGGGGGGGGGGGGGGGCTAGGTATATGTTGGAAGAATTAAGAGGAAGGATGGGAACGTAGTGTATTGGTGTTGTGATGAGAGGTAGACTGAGATGGTTTGGGCATGTGGAGAGGATAGGGAATGACAACTGGCTACAGAAAGTGAGAAGTATGAACGTTTGTGGTAGGGTTGCGAGAAGCAGACCGAAAAGGACTTGGAAGGAGGTCATAGAGTGTGACCTTAGCGATAATTGACTGGATAGGGAGGCTGGCAGAGATCGAGCAGCATGGAGAGCCGCCATTAGGTGACCAAGGTCTACGCATTCAAGCATGTTGGAGCCTTCACAAACGAAACGAAACGAAACGAAACTTCCTTGCAAGCTACAAGCGTACACCTCAGGACTCCAAGACATATTTCCAAACATTTATTCTGCAATACATCCAACCTCCTCACTGTGGCATCAGATACCGACCCATACACCTGTTAGCCATAGGAAGCTTAGATTCAATAAGGGACCTATACACTGTGAATGAAATTTTCCTGTTGGCTCCCAGAATAGTACCCGCTAGGTACTGAAGAACATTTAATAATTTATCACAACAAGCAATAAAACTATTAACGTGTTACTTAAAGTTAAATCTCTGACGAAAATGTAAGCCCAAAAATTTGATAGAATTTTGAAAATGTACCTGGTGATTACTCAAAGTCAAATGCAAGCCAAGGACGTTATGGGTGGTAAAACCTACAGTGGTACAGTTAAGGATGGAAAACTTAAATCACCACAGCAAGGCCCACTGATGGAAGGAATCAGGGGCTGCTAGAATCCGTTCGGCCGAAATTGTGCATTGCGAGGGGAGTGCCATATTGCATAATCATTAGTACAGTGCAGGTATTTAATATTCCTCGAGATGGGAACTAATGGCAGAATATTATTGATCATAATACGACATAAAGTGGGACTAAGCACTCTGCCCTTGGACACCCCGTTTTCTTGGACGAATACATTAGATGTTACGTTACGGGGCAATTTGACACAGAAAGTCCTGTCCTTCAAAAGAAAAAAAAATGGAAATAAATATAGGCAAATTACCCTTAGAATCATACGCATTGAGCTTCATTAGCATACCATGTCGCGACATCATGTCATAGGCTTTATGGACGTCCAAGAACACTCCTATCATGAATTCTTTTTAGGCAAATGCCTTAGAAATGCAATGGTCCAAAGTCATTAAAAGATTCAGTGTACTTCAGTGTTTATGGAAGCTACATTGTTGATCACTTAACAAATTTTTCATCTCTTAAAAAAATATATATATTATTAACCATTCGTTCCATGATTTTATGTAAACAAAAGTCGACACAATAGGACGAAATCAAATTGGATTCATAAGATACCCAGGCTGTTTGGGTATCGGCTTGACGTGTGCAAAGTGCCATGAGTCCAGGAAAGTTCAGGACGTCCAAAGCTCATTACACAAAATCAGGTTGTCCTGATTATGATGCTGGATCATACCGTACGTGATGGTGTCTGTTTCACGGCTGGTGTCTTTACAGGATTTTACGGCAAGAAGTTCATTCATTGTATACTCTTGGTTGTATGAGGAGTCCACGTCTTCTGTGACAAAGTCTAACATTTGTAGCTCGGTCGTGTGTTTATAGTCTTGGAAACGCTGGTTGTAATTGGCTGAGCAACTCACATGAGAGAAACTCATGGTAAGGATGTTAGCTATGTCCACGGCATTGTCATAGATGGTATTATTCACCTATAGCAGGGGTTCTCAACCTTTTAAATCTTATGTACCCCTTGAAGTCTTTCAGTATTGGTCACGTACCCTTTACCCACGTAATTGAATAACAGCCTCACTTGAGTATAGTATGGAGTCAATTTAAATTTTGGACTTTTTCATCTTTCGTCTTTGCAGATATATTTCAATCATCCATCCTTGAGAAGAATCCCTAATATGCTTTCTTAAAGTTAAATTTTGGAAGTGGAGTGCCCGAAACAACGTTGCATGAATAAGAAAGATCACTTCCCAAGAAATCGTCATAACTATCCAGTGAGAAATCCTGATGTATACCTGGATAAACCAGAGGCTACTAAATGGCCGAAAAATTACCAGTACGGTCATCTACACGCGTCGCTCTGCCATCGTCCGAAAGACAGATGATGGGACTGTATTATTAGGTCCGCTACTTGCTTTCCACGACCATCAATTCTCAAGCTACCTCGCTGATAATGATGGGCGTTAAAGTCATGCAAAACTAACCTGTTTTCAGGAAGGTGGTCAAAGAGCTAATTTAATGAATCATTATTAATAGGACAGTGCAGAAGACAGTAGAGGGGGGCAAATAGAGTTATTAAATTTTGCTCTGCACGCGACAGCTTTCAGAGCAGAATTTAGAATCACTGCTGTTTGTCGGTGTTATTTGTGTGTGCAAATGGCGACTCTGTGACCATCACTGTATCTTCTAATCAAGCGGTAGTGTTCGAACTGTGGAGGATCAGGGTGATCCTCCAAGCGCTTCTTCTATAAACAAATAATGTCTGCCCTTTGTATTGATAACAAGATTTTTAAGTGTAATTTATTCCCAAGAGTCTTACAGTTCCGCTGCAACACAGTGAATTTGGTGGTTTAAGATTTACAAGGCGGGCATCTATGCTTAGACTTTTATTCCGCCCGCCACCAGGCAAGCGACTACCAGGGGACTTATCCCCGTGCCTGCTGACGGAAAACTCGGAAACATCGTCAACAGCATGGCTCCCAGACTCAGCCAAAGAAGAGCTAACTTTTCTCTCCCTCGCCTGAGCAGGAGCAGGAAGTACATGAGGACGTGACTGCATTTTCAGGGTGGTAACACTAAGCTTATCAGATTTATCATTCCGTTTCGGTCATATTGACTGAAAAGCAGGAGCAGTCTGAGAGTATGAAGTTGATACAGAGAGAGAGAGAGAGAGAGAGAGAGAGAGAGAGAGAGTTGGAACTGACAGGAGACCGAGATGAAGTGGCTGAGCAAGAGGCACGAGTAACGGGTACAAGGTCAGTATGTGTCTCGACAGCGCACATCCCAGGACAGTACATTACCGCCGAGGCATGGGACGTATTCGGCAAGGGAGTTGCATGCAATGCCCTGACCTTCCTAGCTTTGTAATAAGAGATGCCCTCTGTCGCCGTCAGTGTGCAGACCTCTTCTCCTCCATCCCCTTGGGACAACTCCTTCAGGAAGTGGAGTGAGCACTTTTGCAGTGAAAACAACAAACAGTCCCGGAAGTATAGTCGTCCACCTCGTGACAGATGCCTAAACACTTTCCACACACACACAGATAATAGACTAACAGGTTTTTGTACAAGTCCATTAATTTGGCAGTTGGAGCAGCGAAAGAGGTTAGGAACACAGGGCCTGGCATTAGCAATTTAATATCCAACTTTAACAGACTCTGGGTGATTAAGTTCGCCAAAAGTCAACACAAGAGTAGCAGTCTTTGTCTTCACTCTTTCTGAATAGCGAGTGATAAATCTGGCATCAACAACATCTTCCTGAGGAAGTTCGTGTATGATGTCCTCCCCCTCCATTCCCATGAGGTCCCTGTAGCCTTGAACTCCTTTCAGTTCATGGCATGTGGGATCACCGGCTGGACGTCATAGTAATGAAACTTATGCAGTATGAGCGAGTCTTTAACCTGTGAGACATTAACAGTCTTAACTGGGAGGTAATCGCCAGCAAGTTTTGTAACACGTTCAACCTCACCAGCACAGCCATCAGTCACCTTTCTGATAATGAAAGGATTGAGACTGGCCAGAGAAGTTGAACCTAGAACATTAAGATGCAATGCACATAAAATGAATTATTTACACTGATGTCTAATGGGGTTTGAGTCTGGGGACAGTCAGTTCAGGGGTCAGTCTGTGTCACAGTCAAGGGGTTGTCAGAGTTACCCCCCCTCTCTAAGGGAGGGAGGGGCTGTAAGGGAGATCGACATAGTAATCACTTCCACATCTCGGGGGAAGTGGGAAGAACGAGAAAAGTGTGCAAGGGAAAGTGGCCCAGGACAGAATAGCTAAGGCGGAACAGCTGAAATTTCCCTCTCAGCCCACTCCAGGGAGGTTTTACCATGTTATCACGCCCCCAGAGCGATCAGTGGGGGAAGGGAGGGGATGCTCCGTGGGTATGAGTCAAAGACAATCTCGGTACAACAGTACAAACACCTCCTGTACCAAACTAACTGGGAGAGGAGGCAAATGAGTAGCTAGCTAGCCTACACGCAACAAGAAGGGTAAAAAAATCAAATGCTAGTGGGGCATCCCTGAAAAGCTGGAGGAGAGAGCCAGCGAGCACTTTGTCCACACTCTCCGTGACCATGATAAAACTCCGTGAGTCAATTGTTCTTTGTTGTTTAAAGATTTTCCCCTCTTGGGGAAGGAACGGAACCTTCTTAACAGCGTCAAGGGTGGAGTGTTGGACTGAATTTGGTGACGATGTTTAAAATAGGGAGGGTTCTGGAGGTCTTCATGATGTAGTCTTTGTAGTCTGAAAGAATGTGTGAGAGCGTCGATCAGGGTGGGGAAATTGGCGTTTTAGTAATAATTCTGTTTTTTTTCGAGGTCTTCGTCGATGAGGGCGGCGAGGTGAGAAGCAGTTGTTGAGTCTAGGGATGAGATGATGGATGGATATATGACGCTTGAGGTCGGGAGGCTCAGGCAGGTGATCTGGTGGTGGCTCGGGTGTGGCTTTGGCGGCTGTTGAAGTAGGAGGTGGTGCATGCTTTGGTTTCTTTCCCTTTGTCTTCTTGTCCCTCGCCGATGGTGACAGAGGAGGAGGTGGTGGTAAAGCAGGGAAGGAAGCAGGACACTCTTCCATGTCTGTGGCATCTGTAGGTGTGGGAGCTGGCGCTGCTGAAGCAGGGACTCTCTTCGATGTCGGTGTCGGCTGTTGTTATGGGAGCTGAGTGAAGTAGGTAACAGCAAAGGTTGGAGTGTTTGAAGCAGGGAGAGAGACAGGACGCTCTTCGATGTCAGTGTCGGCTGCTGTTATGGGAGCTTGAGTGAAGTAGGTAGCAGCAAAGGTTTGAGTGTAGTCTAGCCTAGGCTTTGGGTGATCCTGGGGCGGCCTGGAGTAAGGGCGGTTGTCCCATGGCGGAGAGATGGAAGGCAGACGAGAAGGAATGGGGGTGATTGCCTCTTCAGGGATGGAAATGAGGGGCAGTTTGTTTTGATGGTGGAGTAGAGGGATTATCCTGATGAGGGTTGTCCGGTCTTTTCTTGCAATGGCAACCGCAGCTTGGATACAGACGAAGATCCAGGCTTGAAGGTTGGTCCCCTCACCAGGTGTTGCTCGGAGACGATGTCGGTGTCAGGCTGGGGCATGGCTGGATCCCTCCACGTGGCATCGAGAAGGACCAGTGACAGAAGCAGCCTCTGGTCCTTTCGTTCTTAGTGTGTTGGTAAACTCCACTTTCTCCCCACTTGTCAGGAACCTCCTAGCCTTCCTGGGATTAGGCTTCTTGGTGGCTGAGCAGTGGACAAAGTTATCCTTGGTGGTGTCTAGCCTGGATATAAAAACCGTAACCTGCCGTGTAACTGAGCCATTTGACCTTAGCGATGGTGGTTGAGGAGGTAGAGGTCTGGGAGGACTGGGTCCGGGTCCTCGTGGTATTAAGAGGGCGGGCTGGCATACAGTCCATCCTTGGTTGACAAACTACATGCTTCTAGTCGAAAATCTTTCTCGGTTCATTACTTTAAAAATATAATAAAACATCAAGTGTTATTAGTTTCTCAATAGAAAAACAGTACCGAGCGCTTATTACTTTGGAGCACTGACGGCCAATACACTTTGTGTAGCCTATATAATCATGAGCTATACGATGTGTGTGCGTTTTTTAACTGCAAATACTCCTTAATCCGTAGCTTTCTTTATTCCGTACCTGTATGGGTATGGCAAGATAGTCCCTTGAAATATCGATAAATCACTGACGCAGAGTACGCCCTGAGTGAGGTATGGCACCCGTTGCGGTCATTTATATTTCATGCTTAAGCAGAGGGCAAAAATATATAACATGCTATCTACAAGTGCTTCATGATTTACTTTACCCGTTATTATTCTTTTTCAGCTGTATATACCCTTATCATTTTATTACAACACCATGCAGAGCCACAGTTCATTTATCGAATACCCTGTGATAGTCGTCTAATTGACTCTACCTTATAGGAGATACGAAGCACGTAAGTGTGAATGGCTCTGCCTAAGAGATGAAGTTAGGATTCCTTGAATTCTAATGGTGAGTGAAGGGTTAACCATGAACTTTGTGTGTGTGTGTGTGTGTGTGTGTGTGTGTGTGTGTGTGTGTGTGCGTGCGTGCATGCACACTGACCTGCACAGGTGAAGACATGCTTTTCGGGCTGTTCCCAAGCTCTTCCTAAGATGATGCCTACCCAACGATTCTCCCGTTGCGTGTGTTTAAGTTTATGAAAGACTTCTTTGTTAAAGAAGATGGTGAATACACGTGTGTGTGTGTGTGTTTTGCAAGTAAGTGAGTAGGCATAATTGAGAAATAAGGAAAAACAGTGACGCAATTAATGTGTTAGATGACAGGTCGAAAGGTTTGGAGAATGAGACTGGAATGGTGATTGTTAAGGCACATGCAGAGGTTGCATGACGAATGCATGAGAAAATATTGCGTTGTTTTCAAAACGTACCTTTAAGAAATGTGAAGATTTTGACATTTAAGAAGTGCATGCTTTCAAAACGGCAAAGAATTCAAGAGGGATACTTACTGAATCCGGCGACAACAAATCCGGCTTTGAGAAAATCTGGCAGACAAATCTGGCAGTGACAAAAGCCGGAGAATCTAGTTCAGCGGTCAAAGATCTGCTAATTAAACTGCAACAGCAAGTAATCTCGCGCTTTTTTATTGGATCACTTTGGTTTCACGGATTTTTTTCCCATGAAAAAATAATTACTATGCAGCTTTATTGAAGAAAAAATCGATGGTCTAGCAGAAATAGACGAAAATTTCCAAGTTCACGGACTACAGTTATTTGTGCCTAAATGCCTTCTCTATGATGCCAGGAGTGTGTACTTTCGGTTTGATATTTCCATTGGTTTCCGAGATATGCAGGTTCGTCTTTTAAGCTTTATATAGAGAGAGATTACAACGCCAGTGTACAAAAAGTATTTGGAAAACTAATAGAGACTACAAAGTGAAAATTTCTCGTAAAGCAAAGTCAAACTCCACAATATCGTTCCATTAAGTGTGGAGTAAGGAAAGAAAGTAAAAAATACCACAGGCCTTATACTAAACTCGTCCACAATAACGAAACAATAGCAACAATACTGTACGAATCCTTACATAATGCTTTCACAATAGAAAATTTGGTAAACATTCCCATCACTCAATCGGTTTTCTCTGGACCGGAAGGTGATAAGCTATCAGTCAAGGTAGCGACAGGACACAAAGTGTTAAATATCTTCAAAAAAATCTGTCCCAATAAATCAACTGGCCCAGACAAGGTATTTCCTAGCATATTGTATGAATATTAAAACTAAAATATCCAGTAAATCCTTAACTGAATATAGAGTACCTAATCAATGAAAATTCGCTAATGTATCAACCGTCTTTAAACGGGCCGATAAAAAAATGCGTCGCAAATCACCACCGAATAAGCCTAAAGTCAGTACTAAGCAAATTTTTGACAAATTGTTAGATGGTTATCGTGGTTCTTAATAAGCATAAACTAGAACAGGTATTTAGCTCAGGATTCGTAATGGTAGATCTTGCCTTACAAATCTTCTTCAATTATTTTTTACAAACATACGATAACTGAGACACAAAAAATACTGTCGGATCTTAACTACCTAGATTTTCAAAATGCGTTTGGTAAGGTCCCCCATCTAAAACTTCCAGAAAAACAAAAAGTCCACTGCCTTTCTAACAGACTATGTTCATGGAATGGTGATTGGTTTACAAACTGCAGTGTGTACTGATAATGGTGAATCATGAGACTGGCTGGAGTAACAAGCGGAGTTCCTCAAGGGTCATTTATCGAGCCACTTCTTTTCGCTGTTTATGTCAATTAGCTTGAAAATGGACTCGTTTTTAAGGTAGTAAATTCTGCATATTATATGAGAATAGGATGATAAAGAGTTATGAAAGCAGATTGTGAGTCTATACAGAACAACTTTGATAAGTTAATGTATTGGGGAGATAAAATGGCGGATGACATTTAATGTAGATAAGTGTAAGGTAACGCACTTTGGCGACAAAAACACTAGATACGAACATCGCATGTTCATTACCCCACTGACGGATGTAAAAGATGGGAAGGATTTAGCAGCTGTTATCAGTAACAACTTCAAAAGCTCAAACAGTGTACAGCAGCCAGTAACGAGGCAAACAAAGTGTTCGGCTTCATCACAAGAAACTTTGATTATAAAACGTCCCATGTAATTCTAAGCTTTATCCGTCGTTAGTCTGACCACATCTAGAACACCATGTGCCGTAATGGCTCCCCGAACCTTGGTATGGACAAAGACATGTGCAGTGCAGTCACAAAAGTGGTCATATCGTTGCGATATTTACCCTGAGCAGTGCAACTGAAGAAACTGGATATGTTTTGTCTTAAAAAAAAAAAAGTTCAGGAGAGATCTTATACAAGTATTTCAGTCTTAACAAATATTGCGATGTTAGATATGATAAGCTGTTCGAAATACAGAATGATAGTGACCTGAAAAAATGGAATGAAACTGAAAAGCGAGAGATGCAACACTAATAGTGGAAAAGATGAGTTACTTGAAAGGAGCGTGTGGAGTTACATGGAGAGACACACTGACAAATGAGGAAGTGAAGTAGGGTTGTGATGTGAATGTGGATGTGATGGAAAGAGAAAAAATTCATTGAGGTGGTTTGAGCACGTGTAGAGAATGGCGAGCAAGAGACTAACGTGGTGAGTGTGAGTAAGGTGGAGGGGGGGAGAGGGAGGAGGAGACCGAGGATGAGATGGAAGGATGGACTGGAGAGGTATATAAGAGAGAGGGTGAGAGCTGGGTGAAGGACAGCGAAATTTGCGGGGGAACAGGGCGACATGGATGCGATTTGTTTGTATAGCCTCCCCTTACGGGATTAAGGCGTCTGGCCATAGTGTTACTGGCATAGCTACCCCAGCTGTGTGATAGAGAGGAGAAGGAGATGATACGTGTAAAGCGAGCCGCCAAGCCAAGCGAGCCGCCGAGAAATCAGTTAATCCCCTTCCTATCGTGTTTTGACCTGGTGGGTCGGACAAAGGGTCACTTTGTGTACACAGCGGTCAAAAGGGTCACTGGAAATAGATTAGGAGATTGTCACAAAGATCCTATTTCCCAGTTTAACTGCTCCTGTCCCATGAGAAAGTACAGTAAGCTTGTGAGGGGCGTAGCGTATTTTCAGAGTACTGCCAATCAAAAATAGGCTGAATCTTTCTCTGCCTTTCTTGATGGCTTGTAATTGGCTATGGGTGAGCTGAGTAAGGCTCCCATAGGTCATACGAGGTCTAATACTGTTTGAGTGGCTAGAGATTATTATTCTAAACGCCTAATGGCTAAATAACCGAAAGAGGCGGAGAACCGACCTTTTATAAGCTCGATCTAGCAGAGAGAGCATCACTTTTAAAGTCATTTTTTAAGAGACACATTCACACGTCTTTGTACAGTCACGTACTTTGTTTGTCACATTTTATTACACTTTCCCTCTTAGTTACTCTTTGCTTAATACGTGACGTTAATTTCAAAAGACTTTGTTTTGCACCATTATTAGTTTATTCACTACTCCATCTACACTTGTGTAATTTATTCACTTTCTCTGACCTATACTTGTGTGTGATTTATACTTGGTTTTTACCCTGTCTCCAAGCCACTCGTGTTGGGTATCTGTGAGTATAGTTTGTGTACCTACGCTCCACTGAGTTGTGATCTGTTTAGGTAAGAGTACCTAATTTATATTTGTATTACGCAGAGCTATTTGTTTATTTATTCTCTTTGTAATCAGAACCTGAAATCTGTATTCGGATGTTTGTGTTATAGTGTACAGTAAAGTTAAGCTAGTTTTCGTGTGAACTTTACCTTACCCCTTTTGGTGATCAATTTAAGGGTTAAGAGTGCACCATAATATACACGTCCGTAACAATAGATAGAAAGATGTTCGCGTAGTGGAACAATGGAATAAGCTGTCAGCATCAGTACTTAGTGCAAAAACTGTTGATATGTTTAAAATTTGGCTAGACAAATATTTTGAGACAATTGGCTATAACTAAATGAGTCTTGTTCATTTCCAGGTTGAAGTGTATGCTGATGACTGTGAGATGATTATTTATTAATGTGGACATTTAGAGACTGTGTATGCTCTTTCTTTTACACCTCTGTAGAGTAAACATTATAAAGTGCGTAGTCGTTCCTTTTCTGTCACTCTTGTATAATTTAAATTCATGTTTTTTCTAACACGCAGGATGCTTTTTGCTTTTTTCCTGTCAGTTTAACCGGACGGTTTGTTGGGTGGGGCAGAGCTGTTTCTTTTTTCCTATTCCTTTCTCTTGCACGCTCGTCCGGAGAACTGGTCTTTTATTTTTCCCCCAACAGATAACCTCGTCATGGGCCAACAGGCCTCCTGTTATCTGTACTTCCTATGTACTCGTGTGTGTGTGTGTGTGTGTGTGTGTGTGTGTGTGTATGTGTGTGTGTATGTGTGTGTGTGTGTGTGTGTGTGTGTGTGTGTATGTGTGTGTGTATGTGTGTGTGTATGTGTGTGTGTGTGTGGGTGGATGTGTGTGTGTTTAACTGCAAGCTCAAAGGCGGCCAGATTACTATGATACGGCGTCCCAAAGCTGTAATACACAGTGTATCAGAGTTGGGGGTCATCAAGAACCTTGTAAATCAGCAGGTTTGGCGTTTACATACGCTTAAAATGACTGTGCCTAATTGTAAAGGCATAGTGACCCAGACTCTGAAGCATGACATCCATAAGCTGTGATATGTGAAGGAAAACCCGGTGGCGGAACATTACTAAAGCCACAGCATTCCTACGTTCACCTTGGACGGGCAAAGATGCACTGTAGATTTATTTCATTCGCTAACGAAGTTGGACAGAGGTCATGTATTGACCGGTGTCTGTTTCTGTACAAAACATCTCAGAAAGTTTTTATCGGATTGGATAGGTCGGCAGTGGGTCAAAGAAGAGTTTATTAGATTTGAAGGGAATATGGATCCGGATGCAGGAATAAATGTAAATTTTATTGGCGTTGGCTGAGCTATGCGCTTTCTGAGATTACAAAGCAGGGCAGATTAAGGTCATAGACTTAGCTGACTGTGTGGGACCGTAATAGTATTTGTCTGGCAGGAAAGAGAATTAGCAGCAGTCAATAATCATAAATGGCATTGTCGTTGGCGGAGATATGCACCCTCTCAGTAGGTGCTAAAATCATATAAACTTTGAAAATATGGAATTATGGAAACTACCCATGAAAAGAATAGGTATGAAGAGGATGGTGAAAAGTTTATGTATGATGGAATTTTATCTAACATGACATAACACGTATAAATAATTTATAAACTTATCTTGAACTATGATTTTCCTATTTCAGTCGTTATTCCTCGGAAGTAGCTTGCCCGACTTGTCTAAAGCTAAATGGTATTTTAATTTCCCGAAGGGTGGTAATACTACAACTTTGTCAAGAAGATATCCTTGGTCACAGGTTGAATCAAGTATCAGCAAGAAGCCGTGCCAAGGCACAGCAAACCCGTCCTTGGCAGTCATTTTAGTTCTGACGTATAAACACACCAGGGTATCTAGTCAAAGATGTCACATATCAAATGTGGAGTAAATCGGGTGAAAACTGACGATTTTATGCCCATTTTATATTCTAAGCTTGACCCACCTGATACTGGCCCTCCTACCACTAACTGGGAGGTGACTCCCCTGGTGTAATGAGGTATGTTATAGGGTGCAGATTTGAAAGATACACCTTTAGGTTTTGGTTTTATGTCGATATGACAAATTTGATAAAACGAATTCGTACCCGCATTTATTTATTTATTTTTTTTACATTTTTTGGGCCTACAGCCTTGGCCCCAAAGTTTAATCAGGTGATCAGAAGGCCATAGCCCATCATCCCCGTAATTTTATTCAAAATCGCACCAGTAGTTTTCTCATAAAGTTGTTAGCAGACAGACAGACAAACAAACAGACAAACCGAGTGAAAACAACATCCGTCCCCGAACCCCTCCGGGGCGGGGACGGGAAATAATCCCTACATCTTTGCTTTTAATATTTACCTGGGGAA
>JAGKTI010011990.1:0-25379 GCA_018397915.1 Birgus latro | reverse complement strand
TGTGTGTGTGTGTGTGTGTGTGTGTGTGTGTGTGTGTGTGAGAGAGACAGACAGGCAGACAGACAGAGAGAAAGCAATGGGGACTGAGGTGATATAGGAATGAGTTTGTGGGTAGATAAGTGGGGCCCAAAATTACTAAACTTCTCAAGACTTCTTCATGGGTAGAAACGGCCCTGAGTGTTTCAATGCACATTTTTATTTGTACAGATACTATTTCTGTGGTTATGTTACCGGTAAGTGTTGCTCTGATTATTGTATGAAGCAGAAGCTAGGTGTGCCATATTCTCAACCTGTGACTCCTGATGTAATTGTCTTTATGGTTACAGAGAAAGGTGAGTGGAAATAAGAAGGGTGGAGTCATCAGTGTATGAAGGGGTAGGACTAGATGTGCTGCTCAGATCTCTGATGAATAATACGAAGAGCTGGTGAGAGGACAGAACCCAAAGAAACTCATACCTCTGGAAGTGGAACAGTGGCTGTAAAACAGTAGCAAAAAAAAAATATCAGGAAAGACGTTAGAGATGAAAGCACAACAGAAGGATAGAAACCGTTAGCTGGCATTTTGGAATATCAAGATTGCTCACACTTTGCTGAAAGGTGTTTATACGCTAAGTGCAGCAGCAAAGGTTTCGCCTCACTGACTGTCACGAATTTCGTAGAGCGTGAAATTAGTATCGTAATTCGTGACTGTGAGAACGATTGAATAATTCTGAAATCCATGGAATTTCGTTGATTCTCTTAACCGTCCGCTTCTATACTTATATTTACGTCAAGTTTTCAAAACTTTTTTCATTTTCTCGTGAGTGACTGTCTCTATGTACAGACAGTGCATTCCACTGAGCGATATTTTGTGAATTATCGTTCCCTTACACTTGCCTCTCTGGCCGTTGAGTTGGCCACGTCCTTTCCCACGATTCCCCTTGGGTAGAGCAAGCACTGAGTCTCAGTCGTCTCTTGACAGTCACGGAGCGCGGGCTTGCAATACCTAACGCGGATAGATTTCCTCTTAGTGATCTCGAGTATCCTGCAGCATCGGCGTATTCCTGAATCTCCCACCAACCTGGTGATCGACTATACCAGCGACGAACTCATCTCCACTGACCAGTATTTCTTTTGTTTTTCCTAGGCTTAAGGTTATTTAGCTCAGTGCATTATTTAGCTATTGGTTTGAGTGCTTGAGTGAGCGCATTTCTTTTCCTTTGATTTTGAATAGATTCATGTAACGTAAATTTATTTTCATGTAATTAATAAATTTACAGTTCGTTTTCTTGAGCTTTGTTAAATGTAACAGTTGTGTTTAATTTCCCCACCTTTAGCACACTTTCGCTACTCCAAGTTAGCACAACTCCTTATATTAATCAAGACTGGTATTTAGGCCAGCTCTTGGTATTAATTCTTAAATCCATTGTGCCAGCTAGAAGTTCGCACCAGCAAGTTCCTGCTTATTATCATTATTACTATTATTATTAATTTATGAATGTTCAGGGGTGAACTAACTTTCTCAGAGGCCAACAGTACAGTAGTACAGCCTTCTTGAGCGATTAGTCTCTGCTGTGTACTGTTGAGAAAGTTTATAAAATTCTCGACTCTAGAGAACTGGTGAAGTAAGCCAGCATAAAAGTGAAATCGTTACTTGATTTCACGAGTCGATTCTCTCGTGATAATCGATCAGAGGGTTATTCACATTGTCCATAGACATACTCTCATTTCCCTCGTGACATCTGGCTTCACATTTATTTATATATAAACTATATTCTCATTTTCACCCTGACACAGATCGCTGTACAGGATATGACATCGGACTGTAAAAATGAAGAAATGAGGATGTAATTAATTATACTGCATCATCCCTGCCTGTACTGAATGCTACCTTCACCTCGCTCCCATGGCTTTTGACATTGTGCCATCCCCATATCTTCAAATAATTCATAAAGTATTTTCTTTTGCTGACAATTTTTAAGCCTGTGTTTCGGAGTTAGGGTACTGGGCAAGGCAGAGCCATCACAACAGGGAGTCTATTGATTCTGAAACATCTGCCCATTTTCTTACATGGCTGACGAAGAATCAGAGTTATCCGTTCATGTCAGTCAGTTCAGTAATTATGTATCGATTTTGACAGCTAATGTGTCAAATGAATCCTCTCAAGCTGATTGTGTAACCTCGTCATTGAGGTCGACATAATCAAACTAACCTCAAGATAAAGAAAAAAGTAAAAAATCCCTCTGTGACGTCAGAAGTAGATCGCATCCATCTTCAAGCCAGCAGCAAACAACACCCAACCCCACCACAGCCTCAACCACACCCCTAAGCATCTAAATATTTCAGTATTGAGAGAGACAGACAAACAGACAGAGACAGAGAAAGCAATGAGGACTGTTGTCCCATGACTAGGTTATCGGTTGGAAAAAAAAGGCTAATTCTACAAGGATCTATTCGACGTGTAAAACTAGAGGATAGAAAAGAGGAAAGCACTTCTCCATCCAATTACCATACCACCCGGTAAAACCGGCAAGAAAAAGACAGAAAACACTTTTGTTAGAACAAGCATGGAAATTTTGTAGGGGAGGCAGAAGAGGACGACTATCTATGCAAAATCCATTCTGCAGATCTGTAAAGGAGTATACAGTAAATAATCGTCGAATGGTCTCATTATTGAGCAAACGTCTCACAGTCGTCACCATACATTTCAGTCTGGAAATTAAGAACACTCAATTATAGTCTATAGTCTCAAACTATTTCTCCAGTCGAATTCTAAATGTGTCAATAGTTTTTTTGCAATAGTCACTGTTGCTGGTAGCTTATTCCACTGTTCCATAAGCAATTTTTATGCATTTTTTTTCCTATATTACTGTTGCATCCTTTGCTTTTGACTTTCATTATATCATATCTAATCACAGTAACATTCCGTATTTCAAACATATTTTCATATTTAACATGTCAGAATTGTTGATGATTTTAAATACTTGTATTAGATCTCCCCTGAGTTGTCGCTTTTTCAGAAAAAACTCATTCAGTTTCTAGTCGCTCTTCGTAGGATGAAAACTTATCGTGTCTCCACGTTTCACTCTCTCGAATCTGTCTTAAGGTTCAGGGACCACTGCAGCATGGAGTATTCTAAATGTGGTCTAACTATAGAAATTACATTGGGCGTTAAAATGATCAAAATTTCCTTACGATGAAGCGGAGCATTTGTCGTAACTTTAATATTATTACATTTGGTATCGTATGTAGCTTGGGTATCATGGAAGGAGGAGAGCGAAGGAGACAATAAAAAAAGGGAAAAAATTAACGCTAGCATCTTTCTGTGTCAACTTCTCAGTTTTACCATGGGAAGCTGATACATACATACATACATACACACATACAGTGTTCTAGAAGGTTCTGGGGCACGCATAGTCCACGTGACGAGGCTTTTCCTTCGACCAGAAAAGAGAGGACGAGATTCAGATTGACGAGAGAGGGCAGAGGGACAACACACTAAGCAAGCGGTGGCTCAATCGGTAGAGAGGTGGCCTGCAGTCCCGACGGACCCAGGTTCAAATATGCGCTGGGGCAGGGAACAGTTAAAGGATTTGAATTTCATTAAATCGGGCTTTACTAATCTACCAGAAGTCCTGCCGACATGTAAAAATACCCCCGCTAATACCAATGCACCAGTCCTGTATGAGACAGCCCTAGTATGTATTCAATATGGACAGTGGGTGTTAGCGCCGAATTGGTGACATGTGGAGGTGTATGGTATGTAGGAGGACTGCTGGGCCTTGATAGCAGGCTGTGAAGCCTATGCCCAGAGACGGACACATGAAAAAAAAAAAACAGTGGGGAGAAGAGAGCTCCTAGAGTTATCTAGCACACACTAAGTTAATCTTGATCTTCCCTTGAAGACAATAAACATTAAGACCACTCCAAATTATATTAAATCTTCCCTGAAGTTATTTATCTACAACTGCCTTCGGCCATGCTACGAGATTGGTGTGCAGCGGAAACTAAGAGCCCACTACATCACTTACACTGGCAACAGCGGTAACTACGAGCCGACTACGCCTCACGAATTTATACAATACTCATCCAACACTCATCTCCTGAACCGCTACAACGGTACACTACAATATTTGGTATACTACAGTAAAGTACAAACCAACGCCTACCAGCCAACGAGTCTACTAGCCAATAAGCCTACAAATCAAGAAGTCTACGAGTTTACGTTGTCAAAACTGATAAAGAAGCAACGCTACAGTTGAAGTAACGAGTTTATACGCAACTTACTTTTGTCCCTAATCACGTCTCTACAAGCAACTCTACAAGCATCTCAAGAAACTACAATTCTACGAGAGAGAACAAGCGAGTCTACGGCAAGGAGAACGAGTTACGAGTAACGAAGAAACAACCAAACAAAGTAGCGAGAGGACTCACGTACCACGCCTACATTTCTACAGTGAAGTTCATAAGCAAGACGATACGGTAACCAGAATCAGCTTCATTTCCACAGTTGATTCTACATTACCAAGATACAAAACAATCGATCCTCCAGTTTTTACGATGAACCAGTGAACTGCAATTATCAAGACTGCAAAGCAACAAGCAAATAAACCAATTGACTCACAACTCCACAACTTACATAAACCCCACCCTCTCTCCAACCCCCACCAAACCCCACTTAATCCCCAACCACCCTACGTCCCCAACCACCACACACATTAACGCAGAGCTGACAAGGTCAAGACGAGACAGCACACCAGAGCTCTCACTCACCACTCATCTTACTGTTACTCAACATTACTCATCGTTACTCAGTTTCACCACGGTTGCCAGATTGAGAAGTCGCTGACCTAAGGTTTTGCTGAGACAAGATCAATGATGACACCGCCCCAGGCAACCCGTGGGTGACAACACCACTTCACCATCACTATCACCATTTCCCACCATGGTAAAAATTTGTGAGTTACACAGTTACTTCATTTCTACAATACACAGTGATAAACAAACATCTTCTGTACAAACAAATAACACGTACTTTATAGTTACTACTTACATACGAATACCTGTGTTAAGTAACTACATTATCTCAGTCAAAAAGTTCTTGTACCAACAGTAACATTTATATACTGTATATATTCATTCACTTAGTATACCATTAATTTACTCCCAACCAGTGCTACATTTATACATACATAAGACACATGCTTCATTATTAGAACTAAGCAACCATCAGTCAATAATTGACATATATAATACACCATCACATTAACACAGTGAAGATTTAAGAGAAAATTAACAGTTATTAACTAAAACTATCGATTGTGCCCAGACAAATTACAAGGAAAAGCAGGAAAGAAAAGGAAAACACATGACAACAATGACTGACGTTAGCATGAATGGACATCAGCTTTCATACAACTCTCATGATAAAGACTTTCACACACTGCTGACTCATACATTACCCAGCACACAGATACAAAGGAACAACAAGTGAATGCACATAGTTAATTTCGTAAATATTTTTATATAAATAACAAAACAAGTGGTAATATAGTCACAAAATACTTAGTGTTAAAAAAGGGTCTCAACGATTAGCCATCAATTATACAACCTTGGACATCACCGAAAAAAAAAAAAACACACGAATGATGAAAATAAAAACAATGTAAAAATTAGTTATGATCACATACCAACAAATAAAACTAGGTGCGGCTGTTATTATATATGTCTGTACGTTTATGTATATGTAAGAACTATTTCTATATGTGAAGCAACGACCAAAGCTATTGTCTCTGAGAGCCAGTTGCAAGGTACACTATCACTATCATCGACCACAGCGTGACTGCATTAGCTACGATGAGGAAACTTATAATACATGTTGTGCAATACTGTATTACTATGGCAAGTGTATAGATGATTCATTCATAATATAACTGATTGCTGTACCATGCTATTGAATTACTACTGTTGTAATTTTGCACGTGCACATTTTCGATGTCGTAACTTACTACGTATCATACAATGTGATTATACAGTACTACAATACTACTTCAATTACTACAATTCCTACAATATTAGTGCAGTAACTACATTGCTACAATTTTAGCTACAAATGCTAACATTAATACAATTATGTACTTTACAGTACTACTACAATTAATTAATACAATTATATAATAATTACATTCATACTGTGTAACTACAACGTTCCTTCAATTCTGTTGTTACCAGAATTATGTATTTCACTTACTCATCATACAAGTTGAGTGCAACATTAGTCATGAATGTATTAATTCCATTCATACGATGTAATTACAATATTCCTTCAGTTCTGTTGTTACCAGAATTATGTATTTCACTTACTCATCATACAAGCTGAGTGTAATATTAGGCATTACTTACGGCATAGAACCATATATTGTAATGACCTAGTAATTTTTACCATTGCACCTTTGTGCTACACTATCACTACAATATATCATACAATGTTTAATTTTATTACACAATAGCTAGTATCATACATATTCATACGATGTAATGACGTAGTAATATTACCATTAATCTTTCCAGTTAGCTACCTACGTCATACCATCAGTCAAGGCATACATACACATAGTTTTGAAGCCTTATATTCCAATGCAGAAATCTTATACTTTAGAAATATCAGTAACTGTTCATGTAACATTCATAATAGATAATCTGTTCACTCTTACTCCCTTATGAAAATTCAAGTGAGACCCACTGAGTAGAGACAGATTGTACATATGTGAACATTTCAACTAGAAACTTTTATATTTAAAAAAAAGTGAATTAATATTATTTTTAAAACAATGTCACTAAAATTCATATATATGCAATACAAATATGTATATTAGTAGCTTTTGCTGTACTCTTAGCATTGTAAAGCACTTCCATATAGGCATATATCTATACAATTATTTTTACTTGCTCAAATGCATATAAGACATATTTCAAATTACTCCATGACGTGTATAACACATTTATAGTATGTTATTATTACACAATTTTATTTTACAAGGTCATGTATTACTATTGCAATGCGTCGTGGGTCCGCCTTTGGGCGTGACCGAGCGATGTCGTAACTCTAATATTATTACATTGGGTATCGTATGTAGCTTGTGTATCATGGGAGGAGGAGAGCGAAGGAGACAAGGAAAAAAGGGAAAAAAATAACGCTAGCATCTTTCTCTGCCAGCTTTTCAGTTTTACCATGGGAAGCTGACACATACATACATACATATACACATACAGTGTTCTAGATGGTTCTGGGACCCGCATAGTCCACGTGACTTCGACCATAAAAGACCGGACGAGATTCGGATTGACGAGATAGGGAAGAAGGGCAACACACTAAGCAAGCAGTTGGGAGAAGAGAGCCCCTAGGGTTATCTAGCATACACTAAGTCAATCTTGATCTTCCCTTGAAGACAATAAAAACTAAGATCACTCCAAACTATATTTAAATCTTTCCTGAAGTTATTTATCTACAACCGCCTTCGGCCATCGCTACGAAACATTTTGTTTACCTTGTTACTGGCTGCTGTACACTGGAGTTTTCAAGGTCGTTGCTGATAATAAATCCTAAACCCTCCTCGTCCTTTGCTTTTGTCGCCAAAGTGCAATAGGCTTACATTTATCTATCTATACAAATTTATCTGACCCTTTTCACTCCAATTTATTATCTTATCCAGGTCGTATTGGGTAGATTCTAGGTCTGCTTTCGTAATTATTTTCCTCCCACTCTTCGTGTCATCTGTAAACTTCACTGCCTTAGAAACGAGTCCATTTCCTAGATCATTGATATAAATAGTGAAAAGAACTGTCTATTGAACTAACCCTTAAGGAACTCATCTTGCTACTTCTAGCCAGTGTGATGATTGGCCATTCATCACTACACGCTGCTAACGATTCCATCGCAAATCCATGAACATACTTTGTTAGAAAGGCCATGGGCTTTTAGTTTTTCTAGTAGTCATACTGTAGATAAGTGACCTTGTCGAACGCTCTCTGGAAAAATAGGTAGATGACATCCTATGGTATTTTTGCGTCCCAGTTATCGTATATTTTTGAAAAATAAAAATCAAGAAGATTTGTGAGGCATTATTTATTATTACGAAACCCGTGCTGATGATCAGTTATAAGAATATGCTTATTAAGGAACTAGGCAATATTACCTCTAACAACTTTTTCCAAAATATTGCATAATGCTGACATAAGGCGCCTGGTGGTTTAGTGGGCAATTAAGGCGATCCAATCGGATTGAGCCTGTGTATCCAAACGGTGGTTAGAGTATATTGCTCACGTAACGCCACTCAGGGATGAATGAGACTGGTTACTCTCATCTTAAATGTCAGGACCAACTTGCCTAACCCCGGGCTCCTCCGCTCCTCATGAGGCAACATTGGATTGGATCATGGATGGATGGATGGACTGACGTATGGCCTATCTGGCGGTAATTTGTTGTGCGTTTTTTTTTTTATGTGACCCCATCTTAAAGATAGGTGATGTATTAGCAAGCTTCCATTGTTCAGGTATTCTACATTCAGTTAATGATTTATTTAAAAATTTAGATGTAAGTAAGGCTAACTGTCTGTAACCTTCACACAGTACGCGAGGAGATATCTAGTCTCGGCCAGTTAATTTATTTGTGTCGATTTTGTGAAGACAGTTTAACATTTCCTGTCCTGACACTCCGTTGATTGAAAACTTATCATCTTTTGGACATGAGAAAACCGATTGTGGGATGGTGTTTACACTTTTTTTTTTTTTTTTTTTTTGTGAAAACACTGTGAAAGGAGCCGTTCAGTATTGTTGCCATCGTTCGGTTTTCATGGACGAGGTCACCTGAGTATAGTAGAGGACCTGTGCTATTTTTTTTTTTTTACACTTTTCTTTCTCGTATAGCGAAAAAATAATTTAAGGTTTCATTTTACTTCAGGAGAAAACTTTGTCTCATAGTCATGTTTAGTTTTCTGCATAATTGTTGTACATTACCTCTGTAATTTAAGATATTTGGCACTGACATTGTGAATCCTGTACTGTTATATGCTCATCTCTTGAGAGCGATGTTTTCTTCTGTATTCTTCGTCATCCAGGCTGGTTTATTGTGATTATTTTTTCGGGTAAATTTCGGTATATTTGTTTTCGTTCGATACCGGTCATTTGATTCGTGATTATCTCCCTCATTTCGACGTTATCCACCTGTAGTAGCCAAGTCCATTTGGTGCTGGAAAATTCCTTTCACATATTATCGAAGTTAGTTTTCTAAAGTCAGGAACTAAAAACTGTTTAAACTGGTCTTACAGTTGATGTTAACTTCCAGTCTAATGATATTATGATTGTTGTTGCTAAAATGTTCATCATCACACAAATTTATTAGATCACTGTTGCAAGGGCATGGTCGAGTATATTATTACAACGTGTCAGTGTATTCACTGTTTGGCTTAAAAATGCATCGCTTACCTGTTCAGACAATGTGTTCCCTTTTTCTGCGCATGAATTATTCCCATCAATAATCGAATTATTAAAGTCTCCCCAGATAGCGCCATTTTTACTTTCTATTACTGTTTTTGTTCGCCGTACAATAATTTGTCGTTTTCCTCATATATCGGGCAGTCTGTAAACTAAACTGGATTTATTACTCAGTGAAAATTTCGACATACAAAGAATAGCATGTTTCAACAGTCAGGTTACTGACCTGTACTGCATATGTATGGTTTTTACTTACTGCGAGAGCCAGCAGGTTAATCAGTGGCCAGCGTTCTTCTTCTTCTTCTTCTGCTTCTGGCGGATTTGCTAAAAGGAGGCATTTAGAGACATAAAAGTGGTACCATATAACGTAATTTGACATGAAGAATCCACATTTGCCATCAACTGAAACCTGAAGTGGCGCCACTTAGCGACAACTTTAGTAAAAGTGCCTGATTTAAGCCTATTGAGACGTAAAAGAGCCTCGCCGCAGGTCCCAGAGCAATTCCACTCATATTAATCAATATTAGAACTCCCCTCCTGGCTTTGTTGAGTAAAGATTTTTCAGCTATTTTATAATTTTGTTGCAATACTCCTCCAGTAAGGTACTTTGACTAATAAAAAAAAAAAACTTGCTTTAATCACACCTGTCCTAATGCTGTCCACAACAAGAAGGCCGACAAAAGGTACTGGAGCAAGCCCGCTCAATCTCATCTTTTGTTTTTGCCCGGAATCGTGCTAAGCCCGTTCTTCGCTCTGCTAAAAATATTTTCATTCGTACTAAATGCTCTGATCTCTCCAACTCGAATTCTTCCCTCACCTTCTGGCACCTTGCCATAAAATCTTTCTAACAACTTTACCTTATCATCCCTCCCTCCTCTTTTCCACTCTTATGGTTCTGTAGCCATTCTACTGATAAAGTAGAACTCTTCGCTCAGACTTTCTCCTTCAATCATACCTTAGAAGATTCCTATGCTGTGCAGCCTGTCCCAAAGAAGAATGGCCACTCCCAACCCTCTAACTATCGCCCAATTGCTTCAATATCCTGTTTCAAAAGTTTTCGAGCCCATTTTTGACAAAATATTTTTTAAAGCATCTTTCCTATCACAACCTTCTTTCTAATAATCAGTATATGTTCCGTCAAAGACGCTCCATTAGCGATCTTCTCACATATTTTTCAGACTCCTCGTCTTCCAGCTTTCTGGATTTTGGCGAAAGCTTTGCTATTGCCCTTGACTTCTCAAAAGCTTTCGATCGAGTCTGGCATAAATCTTTAATTTCCAAAGTGCCCTCTTATTGTTTCTATCCTTCTATCTGTGCCTTCATCTCAAGCTTCCCTTCTGGTCGCTCTATAGCTGCTGTTTTAGACGGCCACCATTCTTCTCCTAGAGCTATCAATAATGGTGCTCCTCAAGGCTCTGTCCCATCACAAACTTTCATCCTTTTTTTCATCAATGACCTTCTAAGCTGCACATCTAACCTGTCCACTCATACGCTGATGACTCCACCCTCCACCTTTCCATTCGCTTCCCACAGCGTCCATTGTAGCAGTCACTTCAACAATAATATTCTTATTGTTTTAAATGCATCAAAAACTCAGCTTTCACATTTATCAACATAAAATCTTCCATAGGAGTACCCTCTAATCTTTAACAATATTCAACTCAATCCTGCATCATCTTTAAACATACCTGGGGTTTCATTTTCTCGGGATATATCTTGGAAAGTATATGTTTCCTCTCTTATGAAATCTGCTATCAAAATATTGGGTATGCAAAGCCGACTCCGTGCTTTCTTTAGCCCTGCACAGTTGTTGACTCTTTAAACGGGTTTTATCCGCCCCTGTTTAAGGTACAACTCTCATGTGTGGGAAGGCTTCACACATATAGTTCTTCTCAACAAGGTGGAGTTAAAGGGTTTTCGTCTAATTAACTCTCCTCCTTCGACAGAAATGAAATCACTGGTTGTACAGTGAGGCTGGATGATGGGGAAATGGAAAATGTGAATACATTTAAGTACTTGGGTCGTGTGATGAGTAAGGATGAATGTTTGGAGGGTGAAGTGCTTGAAAGGGCACAATAAGGATGAAAAGTTGCAGGTTCTTTGAAAGCGGTGATAAGAAACAAGGAAGTGAGCACAGAAGAAAAAAAGTCGCTGCGTGACAGCATTGTGATACCAACTCTAACGTTCGAAAGTGAAGCTTGGACCTTATTGGAAGGACACAAGAGTGAGAACAGTGGAAATAAGTTATCTGAGAGGAGCATGTGGAATTACATGGAGAGACAGACTGACAAATGAGGAAGTGAAAGAGCGTTGTGGTGTGGATGTGGATATGATAGAAAGCGTTAGGAGAATTACATTAGGGTGGTTTGGCCATATGGAGAGGATGGAGAACGAGAGACTGACGAGGAGAGTGTATGTGAGTGAGGTGGAGAGGGGGGAAGAGGGAGGGAAAAGCCAAGAATTAGATGGAGCGGTGGAATGGAGAGGTATATGGGAGAGGGGGATGTGAGCTGGGTGCAGGAGAGTGAAATGGCGGGGGACCTGGCGAAATGGAGGTGATTTGTTTGTGGCCACCCCTTACGAGATTGAGGCGTCTGGCAATAGATAGATAGACAGAACTCTCCTCCTCTTACTGACTCCCTTCAGCCCCTTTCTCTTCGCCGCACTGTTGCATCTTTATCTCATTTCTATCGCAACTTCAGTGGTTACTGCTCCTCTGAACTGTCTGTTTGCATCCCTCCACACTACGGCAGGCGCGTAGCACCCATCTAAAAAACAAACTCTCATCTCGTTTCTGTAACAAAATCAAGAAAACTGCTACTCTCAGTCCTTCATGTATGCAACAGATCAACTCTGGAACTGTCTCCCTTTGTCTGTATTTCCTGCTCCCTACGATCTCCAGTCTTTCAAACGCAGTGTGTCCAGGCAACTTGAACGGATCTTAAATTTGGCTTTCTGTTATCTTGTTTTTATTTGTTTTTCTTGGAGGGAACAATTTGCGGGCTCCCGGCATTGGTTCCTTCTTCTTTACATTAAGAAAAAAAAATGATTGTGTGATCATAATACCAGGAATTTCAGCAGTTGCATAAATAATTAATTTTTTAAATAACGTTTTTCACATTTATATACATAATACTCCTAGTACAGCTGGCTTTAGTAGGACTGTGAGTCACACTAAAATTAACCCTGTTTAATCGTTTAAATCTTTATTCAGTATGGCGAAACTCCTACGAGCCACAGACCTGGCGCTTCCTCCCTCCCTACTAATCCCCTGATTGTCTGCTTGCATCTGAGGTGAGGTTATATGTACCAAACTCGGTAGATGAACTGAGCTTACTCCTAATGGCCTCAGGGATTGGATTAGTAACAGTCATGCCATTAACTGTCCTTCTAGAATGCCTAACACTATCGTCTAGAACCATACCTAACCTAGCTTTTCCTAGCCTCTTGAGGTGACGGCCACCTCTACCATACAAGCTCCTATCATGGCTAAAATTGCCCCAAACATCGACAGACATCACATCCTCCTTTCAACACAGACCTTCTAACCTACTATTGCCTCGTATCATTCTCCTCAGGATCGCTGAACTAATGTCAAATCTGAGAAACTGACCACAGGCAAATAACTTACAACGACGTTCCTTGAACTTCCAAATAGGGTTCCTGAACCTTGTAAGTATCTCCTCTGAGGTGTTGCTAAGTCATCAACTGTCATTCTGCACCCTGCGTCCAGGAAAGCAAAAACGCATCCTCCTACAACCCTTAGTACAAACCTTTTTCTGATGTCTAATCAACGAATCCCCGTTAAGCATAAGACCATTTCATCCTCTAGTACTTGAAAGCTACTCCTAATAGATACACTCCTATCAGTGTTCCTTACCTTGCACTCTTCCTTGACTGGCTGGAAGCCATCACAGCGGTATCATCTAGCCTGGTCTCATCCTTAACTAACCTTGTTTCTATGTTGTCTACCTTATCAACCACCTCTCTTTCCACTTCCTTTACATGCACTGCCTTAGCATTCACCATCCCAGCCTCATTTTCCCAGCCTTTCGACCTGTCTCGGTAGCGTGGTCGGAGGTACTTGTTGGAGGGTGGTGGTGGTATGGGAGAGTCACCAGTGTCTTAGCTCATCATGCTGGGTCAGACTGCTAGCGCCATTCCTCCCTCGTCACTCTTCTTTGTTGTTGTTCGTATTTTCTCACCTCTTCGTTTGCTTCTTATTTTGTAGTACTTGATTTTCCTTAGTCGTTGTGATTAACTTGTAGGCTTGTAGCGTTGTTGATAGACGTAAGCTATTGTTTCTCGTAAATCGTGGAGTTGAGGTGGTTAGGACGAGACGTTATGTTTGTTTGATTGCCTTGGTTGAGACGTTAATCGGCTTTATTTACCGCTGCTAAGTGGTCGTAGTGGGTTCGTGGTTACCGCTGCACACCAATCTCGGTAATGTAGTGGGTTCGTAGTTGCCGCTGCCACCAATCTCGGTAGCGTGGTCGGAGGTACTTGTTGGGAAGTTGATGATGGGTTATTTAATACAACCAGAATAAAGTCGTGAGACTTATTATCAACGAAGGTGAGTTACAGCACCTTGGGTTAATGAGTTTTAATGTACAGTTATCTTGATATGTTTTACAAACGAGCTTAGCGTGACGGCCAGTCTCCCCTTTCTCCTTACTCTGCCCTAATTGTGCTCGGGCATTCTCTATCCCCTTCCCTGATGTGAAGGGCTTCTCTCTGCCATTATATAAAGGTGGGAAAGGATGTTTAGGTAAGGTAGTAGTGTCTAATCTATCTCCTGTGGGCTTCCACGTGTTTGAATACATCATGAGTTTCTTGGTTGTTTGGACTACGAGGATATTTTGAGAAACATCATATGTTAGGATTCATGATAGCCTGGGACAACAGACTGTGTTCAGATATCATGTGAAATCAGGCACTACATCCTGTACATTGTGCTATGAGATATATACTAATGTCTATATAATATCTACACCTTATCAACCACCTCTGTTTCCACTTCCTTTACATGCACTGCCTTAACATTCACCATCCCAGCCTCATTTTCCCAGCCTTTCGACCTGTCACTTAAGACGTCAGTTGTCTCATTGTTTCTCCTCATTTTTAACTAAGCCTACTTGCCAACTCACAAAGCAAACAAACGTATACTCACCTTTCTCTTTCACCATTCTCATATAATCTCCTTAGAACACACGCAGCAGGAGAATTATTGGACAATTGCCATTTTTACGAAGGCTTGAGAGAACTCCGAGCACGTCTTCACCTGAACAAATCAAGAAGTCACCTGAACAGGTGAGAGAGAGAGAGAGAGAGAGAGAGAGAGAGAGAGAGAGAGAGAGAGGAAAAGTGTTTTTCCTTACAATTTAAAGAATTAACCTGTATCTTAATACCTCTCGATGAAAGGTTCACATAGTCTAACAGAGCGGATGCAGAACCTGAAATTAATGTATAACAAAGATCTTCCTACTGCGTGGACCATGTAAGACTTCATCTTCGGGACACTGTCTAGCCACATGCAACTAGTAAATATCTTGCCTTAATTCTGTGTACGTTTCAGCAGTTTTGAGAGAGTATGAATAGCTCAAAAACATTTTTGTTGGAACAGATAACAAACTTTTTATGAGATATTCCCACTGCTTTTCCCCGCTACTTAATATAACAGACTTAATTATGTAAACATGTTAGATTCAGAAATGTCAGAAGATTCTTCTTAACAAGACTTATTCGCACTGGAAAGTGAAATTCCTTCGTGGAAAATGAAGGTAATCAGTTATGTCGTTTCAGAGAAAACATGCTTTGAGGGCAAAAAAGAATGAAAAGATAGAAAAGCTCAAGGTGATGGCTAGATGCCTTTACTGGCATAAAACTTCTGTTTGAAAGCTTTTTTTTTTTGTTAAGGTAAACGAGGTAAGAAGTTCATGAAGCTGTTGTCTCTCCTGACATTGAGAGGACTCTCCTTACATGCTAAGGGGTCTTTGTATGCAGCATGTGTTAGGAGTGTGATGCTGCATGGTAGTGAGACCTGGGCAGTAAAGGAAGAGGATATTCGCAGGCTTAAACGTACAGAAATGACAATGATTAGGTGGATGTGCAGTGCGTGCCTGCGTGCCAGGCCTGGGGGGGCTGGGTTTACGATGGAAGAGTTGAGAGGTAGGATGGGACTGGAGTGTATTGGTGTTGTGATGAGGAGAGGTAGGCTGAGATGGTTTGGACATGTGGAGAGGATGGGGGATGATAATTGGTGCAGAGGGTGAGAAGTGTTAATACTGGGGGAGGGGTTGGGAAGGGTAGACCGAGAAAGACATGGGACGAGGTCTTTAAGTGTGACTTAAGGGTTAAGGGACTGAACAGAGAGGCTGCCAAAGATCGGGCAGCATGGAGAGCCGCCATTAGGCGACCAAGGGCGACGCATGCAAGCATGTTGAAGCCTTCAAAAACGAAAACGAAAACGTAAACGAGGATGCTGGATCCATCCCTACACAGAGTTTTCCCTAGCACTCTGATAAAAGAGATGCCGTCGTACTGAAGAAGCTAAGTTCATTAATACTGTCTGGCAGTGCAAAAACAAAAAAAAGATGTTATAGTACTGAAGAGGCTTGCTCTTTATGTAGGATGTATTTTTAGATGCTGGTGAGCATCGAAACATCTCACTCTGTTACTGACTGTGCAACTTATTCAGCTACAGAGATTTAGGCAAATAAGGAAGAATGGGGCTATTTGTAGCATACTAATTTTCCTAAATGTTTTGAACCAATTTTTACCAAACTAAGTGGAAATCTCAATCAGTCTGAGGATTGAGCTCAAGAAGTCTGGCTGAATAGCTTGCAGTTTTTTTTACTGAGCTCAGGAAGTCATTCGTATTAAAGCAAAATAATTTAGAAACAGTCTCGTGCTGAGGAAGGACTCCGAAAATGAAAGTCATCACTTACCCTTACGAGTATTTCATCCAGCTCAGGAAGCACTCTGGTACTAAAGATACTGTAATACCTTTCACTTATATTTACAGCAATGACGGGCTCCAGGACCCTGGGACTGCGACTGATGGTGAAAGTGGTGGTGGTGGTGGTGACTTTCTGTCTCGCTTCGGTCCTTGGTGAGTCTGTCTGTCTGTCTGTCTTCTCTCTCTCTCTCTCTCTCTCTCTCTCTCTCTCTCTCTCTCTCTCTCTCCCTTGGACTAAAAAATCACTCATAAATCGGCTGTGACCGATACCGATAACTTTTATTCAGCCAGAGGTCTGTACGTGAAAATATTGGTTGATTTGGATTCACCATACTTATTTTCGAAGTCCACGCAGTGAGAAGAGTAAGAGGCAACATAAACGATGATGCCTTGGTTCGTTGGTGGTGGTCTGAACAACCATATTTTTAAAAACTGAGTGAGCGTAGTTGAAAATATGCCCCTAAATTTTGACGGATGTGGATCTGTGTTTATCATATGCTCTCTTTCTGTGTTTCATTTTACGACAACGATGTAGAATGGTAAAAAATACTCTATCAGCATCAAATGTTTCAGGAATACCGTCAAAAACTGGGCTCTTGTCCAGACTGTCGCACCCTTCGCTTTAATAATAGGGCCCTTTGCTCCACCACTTAAGAGCTGTCCCCTGTATGCTACTAAAGCTCGTCAGGAGATAAATAGAAGTTTAAAAAGGAGGTTTGGATCATTGTAGTGATGGGATATGTTTGTACTCAAGGTTTTTGGTAAGTAGCTGTTTAATTGAAGGTACAAGAAAAAATCGTTAGGAGATGCTTTGAATAAAATATCAAAAAGACACCATAGTAGTAAATGGGTTAATGTGGACTAGAGTGTGTACAGAAATAATGATGACTACACTGATAATGTCAGTACCTTCAATCAGAAGACTCCTTTTTAAAAACTCAGTTCAGGGAAGATCTACTGAAGTGAAAGTGTAATATTTGCATGAGATATATCTAACTCCTTCAGCTCGAGAAAACCCTTTCAAGCTGAGTAAAACTGGCCAAGGTAAGCAAGAAGAACTCTTTGCTTAGCGGGTTAATAAAGAAAATTACGGTGATGAGGACATGAGAAATAATAATGAAAATAATGTTGATGATAATAATAATGAGCACAGTATAAGTGATGATGATGATGTAGTTTTTTTTCGGCGATGATGATGATGATGATGATGATTTGCTTCCCACAGCTCAGCATGACCGGTCAAGATCAAGGGTGTCAGTGTATGGTGCCCCACCCCGCCCTGACGCAAGGGAGGATTACAGGCCCTTCTACATCGGGGGCGATGACGCTATATACCCAGGCACGGTAAGCAATTGTTAAATTATATGGCTCCAGAGGCAGTCCTACTTCTTTACCTCTTCAGCCAGAGGACAGCATTTAATTTCCCTTGCCAATTCCAAGGTAAATTATTTCCTGTAGCCCAGCAAGCAGTTTACAATGACGTAAGGTAACCATATAGCCACGTAGTCAGCTGGTACTCTAGTGGATTCATTCGTTCCAGTTGGATGTGGTCATTTAGGGTTCAGTGTTATGATGGTCAGGGTTTAATGCTCACGTAATACTCCTCGGGGGACAAGCGGCTGGTCATTCTAGTCTTCAGTGTCTGGGTTCAGTAGCCTAGCCCTGGACCTCTACACTCCTAACGGGGGAATAAAGGGTTGGGCGATGGTAGGTTGAATGGGATATAAGTCAAACGTAAGCTGAAGTAAAATGTTGCCCATCTCTCTGGATCTGGCATTTAACGTGTAAAGCCAAAATGATCCAGAGGACATCATTAATATTATACTCCTGTCATCTCCATACTGTTTAACTACGGAAGAGTTAATAAAAGTTTGTTAGCCATCCCACTTCCAAAAATCTCCTTTTATGCTGAATGTTTAGTGTAGGAATAGCAAGAATAAACTCTAAATAAACCATCGGAATCAAGAGGTAAATCTCTTGTTAAAATCTAATTTAACTGAGTTTCTCTGAGCTGAAAAATTGCAACTGATGTCAAATAGAACTTAATGTAACTTTACTATTTCTCCACCATAAAGACAATACTCCATCCATCTAATCTTATTTCTCCATCACCAAAACAAAATTCCATCCATCTGATGTTATTTCTCCACAATCAAGACAGAAATCCATTCATCTGTTCTAAATTCTCCACCATCAAGACAACAGTCCATCCATCTGATCTTAATTATCCACCACAAAGACAACACGCCATCAATATGAGTTAAACAAAAGCGTCTGGCGTTATGTGGAATAAATATAATTTAATTTCCCACCAAACTACAATCAGATTTTGAGTTTCTCTGAAATTAAATAAATCGTCTGGTGTTAGAAGAAATAATACGCCACGTTCTTAACCTCTTCAGTACGGGTACATTTTTCCTAATGTTGTGTACTGTATTGTACACTTTATATAAAAATTCAGAGAGACCTGTCGTGTGGGAGGGATTAATAAAGCTATATCTAAACCTTCATGTAGAAAAATCTTTCCTAAACTGAATGAAAGCGTCTGAGGAAAACATGAATGAAATAAGAACGGTGTCATCATAGTGAGGGATTGAATTATTTCAAACCCACTGCCAAGCTTCAGTGCCCGGCTTGGTACAAAAAACTTTTCCCTCCCAAATCCACACTTACTCTAACTCATTGCTGACCATTAATCTCCACTTTTATAATAGATTTGTCATCATGAATATCCAATGCTCTATTGTCCCATCAAGAGAGTAGGGACCCTCCTTTAGGTTAATCAGTCCAAACACTGATAGTGAGAGTGACTGGTTTCTGTTTTCTGAGACGTGTTACGTGAACAAGAAACACGAACTACACCTCGGATTTATACCCTAATGGGTCACATCCAAAAGCACCCAAGTCTAACGGTTTTCTAAGTATTTCTCGATTTCACAATGCTGCGTATTGCTCAGGTACAAGAATTATCCCCAGTACGACAATTTTGTTTCTTGTGATGATGCAGCAATATTGTCCTAACAATGGTCTTCTTGTGATATAATATGACAGAATTTTTCTGCTTATTAACAACAGATGTACAGGCACAGAATTTATCTCTGGTACTTTGAATTGCCCAAAGATAATTCAGGAAATACTGCAACTTTCCTATCTTCACAATAAACATAGATACAGCTTTTGGGTGTAATAATTCCTCTAAGTCTAAGGTGTCCTTATTTTCTCAGTTGTGCTTCTAAGCTGCATTTCTGGTGGAATAGATTTCATTCCACTTATTCAGTAACAGTAAATTTTGCATAATATTGCATCGCATCCCCCCTTCTCTCTCTGTGCATTAGACCGGGTCATAAGATAAAAAGTAAATATACAAAATAAAGCCCAGTTTTCTTTTCATAACAGAGAGGAAAGCTTGCTCCTATATAAAGGCACGACAACTGCAAAATATTACATCCGTATCATGTCAGTATGAGGTGGCGCCTGGATACTTTATTATGCAGCCCTTAGCTAGCACACTGTGACCATGCTCTACCCAGAACTCACCACGAGGAGGTGGCTACAAATGGAGCTACACACCTATCCCATCCTATCCACCCTTCCATTGAACTGGGCCAGATATACTCTGCTTTGAAATCCATCTTTGATTTGAATGCTGTCTTTATTTTTCTTGATTTGAATATGTTTCTCATATACCCATCTCTGTTTCTGTAAGCATAAACTTTTGCAGATGCTTCAGTCACCAGCTTTACTGTACGTTCAACTGACTGAGTAGGGCAAGGATACTTTGGACACAGCTTTTCCACAAATTCAGGACTCTCAGCCAAACCATGTAGTTCAACATCAGTCAAATTCTTGAGGAGAGGTGGTTCTGTAATATCCACCACATTCCAGTTGATCATTTGAGTACAATGATCTGCCCCAGAATTTATCTCTGGTACTTTGAATTGTCTTCTTTCTTATCCCGGGTTGTTTCTTGCTGCTAGAATATTCTTCACAGCATCTCTTCTGATGTCAATATCTTCATCAAATGCCATGGCCAAAAGCATGTTTTCCGGATGGGCATAGAAAGCATTTGTTTGAATAGCCTGGGTAGCAGCCTTATATGCTCCCAAACATTCATCTTTCATATATTTGATCTTGGTAACAACAATGAAAAGATGTTTTGGGCCATTGACACAGGAAGGATTATTCTTAATCTCAAACCAGGAAGGGATATATATAGTTATCAAATATGTTCTCAATGGTTTGGAAGGAAGAGGTACTGTGCAATACAGTCTCAATATTCTTGCTCATGCTGTCTGCCATGTTGAATGTGCTAATGGGCCTGGTTCAAATGAAGAGAATGATGCAGGAAATTTTCCAGATGACACTGCATACCATATAGTCAGAATATATTTTTGATCCTAACTTAAATCTAGCTCTGAATAGGTCTCATTGAAACTTCTTTCCATCATCTACTGGGATTGGTTCAAAATTTACCACAGGGAGGTTACTAGCTGTTTCTCCTTTCTTCTTCCCAATTTTTCCTTTGAATGCTGTGGGTCCTGAGGTTTCTCCATCCAAATGTTTAAATATATGCCGAAATGGAAGCTCATTGAAGTGTAACAAACATATAAGCCACTGCAAAGGACGGTTAAGAAAGTCTTCAATTAATTTTATTGGTCCCCCCTTTGCCCCTGTGTTAAGAGGTGTACCATCACACCCTATTGCAACAAGTGTCTCAGTCTTCAGCCCACAGTTCATCAAGCACTCTGAAATAGCAGCTGCTGCTCCTCCATCAGGAGTTACATAGTCAAGGAATTCAGAGCCTGGCTCTTTAACTAATGAAATGTGTTCCTAAAATTTGCTTACTTGGTGACTGTACAAACAACCCTTTTCATCTTTTCTCTCTTCCAGTGTTAATGTTTTGTCTTTTTATCCCAACAAAATCGAGTGCTGTTATGTTTTCCTTTTCTATATGCTGAAGTATTTCTCTGCCTGATTTTCTGGCACGTCTTACTTTTGACTTGTCTATATCTAAATTCTTGTTTGGGGGTGAAACAAGTCCAGCACCCACTAGAGCGGAAGTGGCAATTGAAGCGGCACCTCTATCACTCACAACAAATCGATCAGCTTTTCTTGCAACCAGTTCACAGTTGATTCGCATTCGTGATATCTTAATTTTGTCATCTTTTTTTCTACACTCGGACAATATGTTTTATCTGTACCATCATTTTCCAAACTGTCACAAGTATCGCTCTTTTCCACCATCCCACTTTGACCTTCCTGACAAATTGAATCGCAAGTTTTCACATTGTAGTTCTCTGCATCCCTTTTACTTTTTCCTCGTTGTAGCAGGATTTTTGTTTCTTTTGTATCCACTTTTCCAGTGTACATCTGTCTATTTCCTCTCTGATCTGAAAGGAACTCTTTTCACTTACGGGCACCTTTCTTTTCTTTGAACACTTACACTCTTCGAAGGATTTACATTTGCAACAGGAAATATCAAATAGCTCCTTCTGCAAATGAGTTTTGTAGAATTCAAGCTGTTTCTTGTGGCAGTCTTTCCTTTTGTTTTTCACTAGGGTCTTGTACTTGGAATGGTTGTCCAAAACCAGAGTTGCAATTCTTGTTAGGTGAACACAAGGAACTGAAGCTTTTTCCCAAAGACACAGAAGGTTTGATCCAAGATCCTTCGCTATTTCCTTCACTGACACTTTAGATTTTTTATTCAGCAAAAAGTATTTGTCTTTCCACATCACACATCTTTGGAAGTTGTTTGTAACCAATAGTTCTTTAAGTGCCAAAAATATCGTGAGTTAAGGCAGACCGAGTAGTGAGAGCCATATTTGTAGTTCTCCAGGATATTTAGCTATTAAGCATTAATACCAGAAAATGAAAAAAAATATTATGAGACCAAAGAATATATGATTTAAAACACACACACACACGAACACGAAATACAAGGTTTGACCAATAAGACTCCTACGACGGCACTGATGCGCCAGATTCAGCTAATGCCGAGATATTGACGAGGCAGGAACCACCTCTATATGAACGTAGATTACACCAAATTTTGAATACATATATATATATATATATATATATATATACGAACAGGAAGCCTCGGACCAGGACTGACCAAAAGTTGACGAAAAAGGACCGGACAAAGGACGTGGTAAAGATTGCAACATGGAATGTAAGGGGTATGAATGATGAGGTGAATGAGAGAGATTGTACAGGTGCTTGAGAGTGCGAAAGTGGATATATATGGAATAACTGAAACTAAATGGCGAGGTGAGAGTGTGAGAAAATTGGAGTATGGATGGGGTATATGCGCGGGAGTAGGTGAGAATGAGAGGGCGAAAGAAGGAGTGTGTATTGCTGTGAGCAACAGAAAGAAGGAGAATGTAAGAGAGTATGGATCAGTTGGGTCAAGGATTGTGTGGGTAGGAGTGAAAGTTGGACTACAAATGTGGGCAATTGTGTGCGTGTATGCGACAACGCAAGATCGTGTAAGTAGAGTGAGAGAAGAGTTCTGGACAAATGTGGAAGCCTGCTTGGAAAAGTTTGAAAGGAGCGAGAGAGTGTTTCTGATTGGAGATATGAATGGAAAAGTAGGGAATGAGAATGTGGATGCAGTGGTTGGTGAGTGGGGTGTGCCTGCAGAGATGGATGAGAATGGCAGTGCTTTAGTGGACATTTGTGTCGGGAGAGGGTTGGTGTTATCTATTACCCTCTTCAGGCACAAAATGATCCATAGGTATACATGGCGAGTGGTGAGAAGGGTGGATGGTGGAATGAATGAACAGAAGGCAGTGATTGACTATTGTGTGTGTGGATGAAAGGATGAGGAGATGTGTAATGGATGCAAAAGTATATAGAGGTTGGGGGAGTGGACTTTCTGACCACCACTTGGTGGTGGCCAGAATCAGAATCCAAACAAGATGGAGGAAGAGAAGAAGGGAAGGACAGGAAGAAGTATTTCTTACAAGGAGGGTAGAAAAGTTACAAGAGGATGGGATAAAGGCTGAATATAAAAGGGAAGTGGGGGAGCAATTGGGTAAATATAGATTGGAGCAGATGGGGGACGTGGAAGGTGTGTGCAAGATGTTCACAGATGAAACCTGTGCAGCATGTGAGGTGGTGTGTGGGGTGAAGAGAAGACGAAACGGGGTTCAGGGAACAGCATGGTGGACTGAAGAGGTGAAAGAGGCTGTGGCACAAAAGAAGAAAGCATATAATGAGAGGATGAGGAACATGGGCGTCGAAGAAGCTGAGAGAAGGACGAGAGAGTTATATGTAGAGAGGATTAGAGAGGTGAAAAGGAGAGTAAGAAGAGGGTGGATGAGGAATTTGGAAGGAATTTGAGTGCAAAGTGGAGGGAATGTAAGAAAATGTTCTGGTAGGAGGTAAAGAGAGCTAGACAGGGTGCCAATGAAGTCAGTGGGGGTGTGAAAGATAAAAAAGGTAGATTACTAGTGGAGGAGAAAAAGTAAACAGATGGAGAGAACACGTTAATGAACTGTTGAACATAGAGAATGAAAGTAATGCAAGTATAAGTGGCTGGGGAATGGCGGGAAGGAGGGTTGTGAGAAGAGAGGAAGAAGTCAGTAGGATGGAAGTGGTGGAAGCAATGAAGAAAGTTAAAATGGGGAAAGCCCCAGGAATTGATGAAGTGTGTGGTGAAATGCTGAAGTGTGGGGGAGAGATGGTAGTAGAATGGATGTGAAAGGTGTGCAGATTGGCGTGGGAGGAGGGTAGAGTCCCGGAGGATTGGAAGCCAGGTATAATTATTCCTCTGTACAAAGGAAAAGGGGAAAAAGCAGTGTATGGTAATCATAGGGGCATTTGCCTTCCCAGTGTAATAGGAAATGTATATGGTAGGATACTTATTGAAAAAGTTAGTGAAATAAAAGAGGAATTAGGTGGAGAAGAGCAGGGAGGTTTTAGGAAGGGAAGAGGTTGTGTAGACCAGATATTCATTCTTAGATCCTTAGTGGAAAAGTTTCTAGAGACGGGAAAGAAGGTGTATGCAGCCTTCATGGATCTGGAGAAAGCATATGACAGGGTGGATAGACAAGGATTGTGGAAAGTATTAAGAATATATGGAGTGGATGGGAAGTTGTTGAAGGCAGTGAAGAGTATGTATGAGGGTGCTAAAGCTGCAGTGCGTATGGATGGCAAACTGAGTGAATCTTTCCATTTGAATTTTTGATTGAAACAACGATGTGTCATGTCTCCATGGTTGTTCAATCTGTACATGGTTGGGGTTATAAAAGAGATACAAGGCCGGGCAGCGGATGTTGGAGAAGTCCTAGTGAGAGAGGTCAGTGTTTGGAAACTCCCTGTACTGTTGTTTGCAGATGATACTGTGTTGTTGAGCAAAGATGAAGGGGAGTTGCAAGGCTTGGTAGATGAGTCTGGGAGAGTGTGTAAGAAGCGGAATCTAAAGGTGAATGTAGGGAAGAGTAAAGCGATGGTCTTCGAGAGAAGTGAAGCCAGTGAATGTACGGTGAAATTGGATGGGGAGGATATGGAGAATGTGAGTGCATTTAAGTACTTGGGTAGTGTAATGAGTAAGGATGGAAGTCTGGAGGGTGAAGTGCTTGAAAGGGTGCAGCAGGGAAGGAAGGTTGCTGGTTCGTTGAAAGCAGTGATAAGAAACAGGGAGGTGAGCATGGAAGTGAAAAAGTTGTTACATGACAGTGTTGTGATACCAACTCTAACATATGGAAGTGAAGCTTGGAACCTGTTGGAAGGACAGAAGTCAAGAGTGAGAGCAGTGGAAATGAGTTATTTGAGAGGAGCATGTGGAGTCACATGAAGAGACAGACTAACAAATGGGGAAGTGAAGGAGAGTTGTGGTGTGGTTGTGGACATGATAGGAAGCGTTAGGAGAAACACGTTAAGGTGGTTTGGGCATGTGGAGAGGATGGAGAGTGAAACACTGACGAGGAGAGTGTATGTGAGTGAG
>JAGKTI010011989.1:0-25379 GCA_018397915.1 Birgus latro | reverse complement strand
ATTATTTTCATTGTTATTTACAATCATTTTTAGGTTATGCTGTGATGTTATTGTGCTACGTTATTTAATGCTATCTTAGGTAGGGTAGAGTAAGGTGAGGTAAGGTAAGTTTGGGTCGGGTTGGGTTGGGTTGGGTTGGGTAAGGCAGGCTATGAACGACAAGAGCCTTCCCGCTTCCACCTAACTCCTCCCAAGCTGTGAAAGATGCGAGACTGCTTGTACCCCTGGTGGAGGGTGGTAACCATCCTCTTATGCCCAATATAATCAATGGTAGTCTCCTGTCTTCTACCCAAGCCCAAGTCCAGATGTGTTAATTGGATGCAAAACCCATGTCAAGTTTTTATAATAATAATAATAATAATAATAATATCATTATTAATTATATAACTACTACTACTACTACTACTGCTAATACTGTACTACTACCACTACTACTACTACTACTACTATTATCATTTACAGTCAATATCAACACCTGCCCACCAAAACATACAGCAGATAATGCTAATCTATTTTCTTTCTCTGGGTGTAAAGCTGATGTATCCAATCTTTCGTTGTATAATTAAAATTCAACCTTTCCTTCGCACGATGAACTCAGCTTATGAGATACCTTCCGTAATGCAGGAAACAGAAACTACCATGAATCTACAGAACTCGCTCTGAAAAGAAAACTTTGTTCTCGCTTTTAATATGGTCACTGTACTATTTTTACATTCACCCGGCCCAGATTCTCGTCCTTTTTTCAGCTTATCAGTATACCAAGTAACTCTAACAGAAAAGTACACTGATGCTGTTCTACACCCTTTACATAGCAATTCTTCGAGACTAATTTCGTATTCTAGCACTAATCTATGGTAAGATCTTAGCAGTCAAGATGAAGAGATGGCAATTTTAGGCCAAGTTAGAGTAAAAAGAGTATAGTGGATGAAGCCAAGAAATATCCATTGTGGTGAGGGAGTTCAACAGAGATCCCGACTCAAAACATTACTGAGCCATCATCAGTCTCAACATTATCGCATTGCTCGACGAACCCGTGAACCACTCGGGGTCGCTCCATTTTTGTTGCATTGTAAAAGCAATTGAGCTAAGCAAACACATCTGTCATCACTGTCTCAGCTTGTTCCAGGTACAGGTGGATCCAGACATCAATACATAACAGCAGTATTCCAGTAACATTATCACCACTAATTGGCAGCCAAATGTTCACTCTTGGCCTTGATTTGTATTTCTTATGATGTGCAAATCGAGACAGTGGAAGTGACCAAAGTGTGTGACCCTCACGCCATCGCTGCCAGACACACTGCCTAGGATCAGTAATGTAAGTGGGTATGGTGGAACGTTAAGTGCAGCGTGGAGCAGGTGGAGAAGCACACCTGACCAATCTTGACAAACCCACCTCAGAATCAACTCACCAAGGCTGGCTGGCTGTCGAGTACTGACAGTCATCCTAGTGAACACCTTCCACAACTGGCTGGGAACTTTGTATTAAGTGGAGGTACTGGATCATGTAACTAATGAATATATACTCTGGAGAAGGTAGCACAAGCAAGTCATTCTCAACTCTAACGGCCTCTGCTGAGTGGAGCTTCAGCTCTCGCAGTGACACCACCTTCCTGATAAAAGAATACTGCCTTTACTGCAATATTATCAACCCCAGCAGCCACCACTGAGAAATATGGCTACTGCCGTGACATGTGTCCTAATGACCACCACTGAGAGCACAGTTACTCAAGGAATTCAATGATGCAGAAGTTGAAGGAAAATGACAAAACCACAATAATCAAAGGCTGCCTCTAGGGTCCTCAGGGGGTATGGTGAGAGTGTTGAGGGCCTGATAAAAACATTCAAAAGGGAGGTCCAGGATGTCCCACCCACAATCCTAACGATAAATTATACAAAAGTATCAACCAGGAGCTCTTGCTAGTTCAACAGGTGCGTCTAGGGACGTCAGCATATCTTGTCCATAATGTTGTATTATACTGTTTCTATGTGCACTGAACAATGGTTAACAACCTTGAAATTCAGTACCTTGTCCTTTTAGGCGTGTACACAGGTACTACTGAAATTCCATTCAGTTAATAAAGAAATGGGATAATACTCCAAGAGTGTATATTCTAAGAACAATTAATGAAGGGTGAAATGGAAGAAATTATGAAGCAGTAGCACATGCAGAGGGAGGAAAATGAAAAATTAGTAAAGGAAGTTAGCAGGAAAGACAACAATATATGAGCTTTTAGTCGAAGCTGGTACACTTAGAAGGAAGATTAGTGAAATGGCAAGCACGGCTGTCAACCATGATTTTTTTTTATTTTTTTTTATGTATCCGACTCTGGGCATAGGCTTCACACCCTGCAATCAAGGCCCAGCAGTCCTCCTACATACCAACACCTCTACATGTCACCACTTCGGCTCTAACACCCACCGTCCGTATTGAATACATGCTAGGGCTGTCTCATACAGGACTGGTGTATTGGTATTAGCGGGGGTATTTTTTCGACATGTCGGCGGGTCTTCTGGTAGATCAGTAAAGCCTGATTTAATGAAATTCGAATCCTTAAACTGTTCCCTGCCCCAGCGAGGATTCGAACCTGGGTATTATGGAAGAGTTCAGAAATGATACAGAGACAATAAGGCAGGCAAGCACTCTGACAGATCATAGCAGTGATACTGAGGAGAAGACAACCCAAGTGAATGAAGCGATGCAAAGCTACAAAAATGATGCGGTAACCATGTATCCTGAAATGGTGAAAGTAAAGAAAGACCTAGAAACAAGAGTTGAAGAAAAGAGCATTAAAAAGGAAGTGAAGAAAATAATCCAGAGCAATCCAAAACTGGTCAAAGATTCAGCAGACAAAAACAAATCTATAGTAATCACTGGTATAGAGGAGGATGAAATAAAAAACAAGATTTTGAGAGACAAAAAGGAGATGGCAAATAAATGTAATGAACATATTGAAGGAAGTATCAGAGGAAATCTGTAGTAAAGACATATAAGAACACAAAAGACTAGGAAAATATGAGAGAAATAAATCTAGGCCTCTGAAAGTAACCTTGCAGAGTGTAAACACTGTTGAGGAAATACTGAAAAATGCAAACAAACTTAAGGAAAAAGAGGATTTAAAAAATGTACGGATAAAAAGATGCCCAACTCAAGAGGAACTGGGATTACTTAAAGAGAAAAGGGAGGACGCAAAACCAAAGAACGAGGGATGATCAGAGGAAGTGAAGAACACATTTTTTTACAAAGTAATTGGATTGCAGGTATGAAAGTGGTACATAAACAGGAGGGAATAAACAGGAGGAAGGTAGTGGACCCAAGTCATGACAAGTATGTAAACAAGATGATTAAGTTTATGTACTCAAATGTAGATGGAATGGTATCTAAATTACTAGAGATGAATGATTATATTAACCCATCCAGTCCCGATCGATTTCTTACCCAACACACCCTCAGAACCCGACAGTTTTTTTTTTTTTTTTTTGGCTCAAACCTCCGCTTTTGGTGAGAAACATCGAAAATTCATAGAGAAATCGCCCTCCTGAGGTGTACAGGTGTCAATCAGCATTACATTTTCCTTCATTCTCATGGCACCTGGCTACAAAGAACACAAACTATGGAAGGGTTAAATAATTCAACCCACTTAAATTACGTATTTATATATTTACTTGGTACGAATTTATGTGTAGTAAAAGACTATATTGGTTTTCACACAATTCACATATGGCACCTTCCTTTACGACATTACCACCTCATCACTTCTGTTTGTTTCTTGCTCTAGCTTCTTTATTTCTTTGTCCTCCACCTCAGGAATCACTTTCACCGTGAATTTCGTCATTGGAGAGACCGTGAGGCAACATGTCTTTACTAGCTGGGTTACTGCTAACAGGTGAATTGCCGAGTGTGGGGGAGAGGGGGGGAAGGGGGGTCAGGCGGGGCCAGGCATTATCTATGCATGACAGCAGGTAGAGGAAGGTCTCCCACATATGCCTACTAAAAAATCACCAGCGAATGTTGAAAAATGTGCAAGCGAAGGGCCTTGCAATTGACTGATGTACGATGCACGTCGGTGGGTCTGTCCGCGGAAAAAAGTAGTGACGTGCATCATATGTCAGTGGGACTCGGTGGGTTAACCCCTAAACCGCAGGGTTCTAGGAGGGGGTCCTGGCACTTCCCGCTGGGGGTTATTCACGCTCCAACTGACTTTTTAAAAATGTTTGCCAAAAATCAGTTGTTTGTCCTAGATTATTATACATTAATTACATATGCAAATGGCACATACCTTCTGCTTTCTCATGGGATGTTTTTTTAGCACTTGTTAACTACCGTACGACTTACGGAGAATTCTGAAGTTGGGTTACGAAGTCTCCAATTTACACTTCCCATCAGCCCGTAATATGAATACCAATGCCTAATATTATCACTACAAACACTATTCAATTATTTACAAGCATCCATACTCCCACAAAAAAACACTGTGAAAGCCATTGAAAATGAAAGTCTCCCAATCGCGCTAGTTCGCAGCTCGTATTCGGTCATTTCTTATTCATGTACACACTCCCACTTTACATTCCTATCAATTTATTACACTTATATATATCTACAGTCATTTACCACTTCCCACATGATGTTTTGTTGGGGTAAAGGTCACAGGGCAGTTTAAAATGGCCGCCAAAGCGGCGGAGATGGAGGGGAGCGACAGTGACGTGATTCCACCTTTAAGGACGACATTGAACTGAATTAGGTACGTGGCTGGGTATAAAAGGGTTGCATATGTCAGCTCTAATGTATATGCTATGAAATAATTATTTGGAAATATAGACAATACATAATAAATTAGGTTAGTAAGGGTGAATATAAATATCACTTAGGCTTCTCCCAAAATTTCATGTATTCTGTATATTTATATCTTGAAAGCCCTGGCTAATTAAAAACAAAACAGAAGCACCCAACTGACGGCCCGCGGCTTGAGCCATTGCCATCCAGCGTCACGAAAGTGACGGCCCGCAGTTAAGTGGTTAACCCGTCACGTCCCGATTGATTTCCAACCTACCATACCGCAAAATCCCAAGCATTTTTGGATTTTTTTTTTTTTTATTGGCTCAAACCTTCGCTTTTGGTGAGAAACATCGAGAATTCATAGAGAAATCGCGATCCTATGCTTAAAACTGTTGATACAGGTGTAATGCACCCTTACGTTTTCCTTCTTTTTCAGGGTACCTGGCTAAAGAAAACCAACTATGGAAGGGTTAACTAATTCATGCCACTTTCAATTACATATTTATTTACGTATTTGGTACGAATTTATGTGTAGTAACAGACTATATTGGTTTTAACACATTTATATAGGCAATAGAAGCATTGTTCAGTCACCAAACACATTCACATATGGCACCTTCCTTTATGACATTACCACCCCATCACTTCTGTTTCTTTCTTGCTCTAGCTTCTTTATTTTTTTGTCCTCCACCTCAGGAATCACTTTCACCGTGAATTTTGCCACTGGAGAGACCGTGGGGCAACATACCTTTACTGGCCAGCTTACTGCTAACAGGTGAATTGCCCAGTGTGAGGGGAGGGGGGTTAGGTGGGGCCAGGCAGTATCCCTGCTTGACAGCAGGTAGAGGAGGGTCTCCCACATATGCCTACCAAAAATCACCCATGAAACTTGATAATTGTGCAAATTATGAACCTTGCAATTGCACGACGTACCCATACGTCGATGGGTGTAGCTGTGACAAAACATCACGACGTATCCATATGTCGATGGGACTCGGCAGTTAAAGAGAAGGAACTACATATTGTTAGCCTAACCGAAACAAAACATCAAGGATATCAAACGATACCCTAAAGCTATAGGAATTCAACATATGGAGTAGAGATAGGAGCTTAAAAAAACGAGGAGGAATTATAATACAAGAAAAATCTGCAAGTCAAAGAAATAGAACTAGATATACCCTCACAGGCAGAACTGATCACAGTAGAGATTAGTACGTCTGAAGGGAAATTAACTGTGGCAAATTTATATATACCACCCAAATCAAACATTTGGGAAAAAGGCAAATATGAAGACCTAGCAGAGAGCACAATTCAAAGTTTAAGAGTATTACTACATAGAATGAAGGAGAAATCTGAAAGAATTATACTATTTGGAGATTTCAACACACATATAAATAAGAATACTCTAGATATAGAACGCCAGGAAAGCTGCTGAGACCAAAAGCTCCTGGACCTTGTGCAGGAGTTTTTCCTAATGCAACATGTAAAAGAAAGCACCAGAAAAAGAGGACTTGATGTACCATCAACACCAGATCTTATATTTACTAGGCAAGAAAATGATATTGACAATATTATTATATCACCCTCCATTTGGCAAAAGCGACCATGCAGTATCAAATTGTAACTTCAGGATTGCATATGACATAGTTAACAGTAATGAAAGTTACAAAAAGAGCCTAAACTACAAGAAGGGCCTAAAGCAATACTTCTTAGAAACAGACTGGGAAAAGAGCTTAGAGGACAAGATTTAAATGTTATAAATACAAAATTCTGTGAACTTTATAAAACGGGAACCCAAAATTACATCCCTTGACACAAAGAAGCAAAATGAAAATAAAGAAGTGGTTTAATAAAGAAGGTAAAAAATCAAAAGAAAAAAGAAATTTGTCGTGGAACAGATACAGAAGACACAATAGTGAGAGGGCATATAACAACTACAAACAGGCAAGAAACAAATACACAAGAATAAGGAGAGAAACCCAAAAACAGTTTGAGGAGGACATCATAAACAAAAGTACTGTAGTGATCAACCGAACCTATTTTGCTGCTACATCCGAAGAAAAAACCAAAGTAAAAGATAAAATAAAACCCATTACGGATGAAGGGATCCTCTAAACACAAGAGAGATATATTTGTGAAGCACTAAATAAGAATTTCTAATCAGTTTTTACAGAAGAAAAAATTTTTGAGGGATGATATGGAACATGCATGCCCAAACATATTACCAGATATACAAATATAAGAAAAAGATATACAGGAAGAGTTAATTAGAAAAAGGAAAAGCAAATGGTCCAGACGAAATTTCATGTTGTGTGCTACATGAATGTGCAAAGGAGTTAAGTAGACCATTATCTTTAATATTCAAGAAATCCTTGCATCAAGGTAAACTACCTGATATTTTGAAGAAAGTAAAAATTGTCCCCATAGTCAAGGAAAGGAATAGACAAAATCCATTCAACTACCAACCAGTATCACTAACCAGTGTTGTAAGGTACTGGAAAAGCTGATATGAAAAGTTTTGGTGAACCATCTAGAAGAACACAATATGATAACAGAAAGGCAATTTGGTTTAAGAAAGGGAAAATTATGTGTTACTAATCTATTAAGCTACTATGACAGAGTTGCAGAAACATTACAGAAACGAGAAGGATGTGTGGACAGTATCTATCTAGATTTCAAGAAAGCATTTGACAGAGTACCCCACCAAAGACTTTCATGGAAACTGTACCATCAAAGAGGAATCTGAGGCAAACTGTACTGTTGGATGCAAGATTTTCTTAGAAAAGGGGAAATGAGAACAGTACTAAGGGGAAATTACTCATCTTGCAAGGAAGTGACTAGCGGAGTTCCACAGGGCTCAGTGCTGGCACCAATTATGTTTTTAGTGTACATAAAAGACATAGATAGTAATATTGGGAATGAAAGCTATTTAAATATGTTTCCTGATGATGCAAAATACAAAGGAGAATTAATAACACAGACTCTTGTAAAGAGCTACAAGAAGAATTATATAAACTTCATGAATGGAGTAATACATGACAAATGAAATTCAATGTGGTCAAGTGTCATGTAATCAAGTTTGATAAAAGTGGGAAAAGACCCGACTGGGATTATAAGTTAGGAAGTTCAACCCTACACATATCAGAAAGAGAAAAGGACTTAGGTGTGATTATCAATAACAGACTATCTCCGGCTGACCACATAAGTGAGAAGGTACGCAACACGTATACACGCTTGCAAATATGAGAACAGCATTCACATACATTAATGAAGACATGCTGAGGAAGATAATAACATCTTTCATCAGACCACCCCTGGGGTATGCATTAGTAGTCTGGAATCCTCATCTCAAGAAACACATAGATAAGATTGAAAAAGTTCAAAGGGCCGCTACAAAATGGGTACCAAGCTTAAAGGATCTACGCTATGAAGAAAGACTAAAAAAAACTGAATCTGCCAACACCACAGGAGAGAAGAAAAAGAGGAGACATGATTATGCTATATAAATGCATATGACAGGAAAAAATAGACATAAATGAATATATAAGCTATGGGGAAGCATCAGCAAGAGGACACTGCAAAAAACTGCATAAAAAGAGAGGTGATAAGGACGTAAGGAAATTTAGTTTCCCAAATAGGGCAAATGATCAGTCAAATGCACTACCGAATGAAATAGTGTGTGCCAAAACAATTCATAAATTTAAGGAGATGTATGATGAAAACGGTTTAAGACACGGGATAGTACGAGCTTGACTCATTCCCGTAAAGATACAATTACGTAAGAACAATTAGTTAAGAACACACACATACACACACACACACAAAGCATCTGAATCGGACCATCAGACCTGAGTAAAGCCTTGTCCATTGCTCCCTTCACACATCAATCATCACAATCACTATATCGGCAAAATCCTGTCATTTGTGTGCATCCATTCATTCATTCATTCATTTGTGTGTCGATTCATTCCTTCATCCATTCACCCTGCTCTGTACCAACAACCGATCTGCGAGTGGTGCGGGGACAGCAGAGGGATCAATATGCGTGTGTAGACTACATGGCCATTGAAGGTGCACGTGCGTTGTCAGGGATGTTAAATAGTGTCCTTCACAATGTCACTGACCTCTCCTATCCCCACTCATCTACACAGTTCGTGTCATAGTGTTGCCTTGTCATCCAGTTTTGTCTTGTCAGTCATCCTGCAACAACATTATTTAGGTGTTGTTTTATGTTTTGACTGGTTAATAAGATTGTTGAATATGTGCTTTGTGCAAAGTATGGTGCCAATTGACTGGGCAAGTGCTTGTGTGGTCCCATAGTATAAAGGTAAGGGTGATAAGTATGAATGTACTAGCTTTAGAGGTATAAGTCTGTTGAGTGTTGCAGGTAAGGTGTATGGTAGACTGTTAATTAAGAGCGAAAGGTAAGGATGTGTTTTGGGTGTTCATGGATTTAGAGAAAGCATATGATAGAAATGATAGGGAGGCTTTGCGGAATGTTTTAAGATTGCATGGGTTTGATGGCAGGTTACTAAAAGGCATGAAAAGTTTTTATGTAAATAGTAGAGCGTGTGTAAGAGTGGGAAATACTGTGAGTGATTGGTTTCCCGTGAGAGTGGGGCTGCAGCAGGGATGTGTGATGTCACCTTGGTTGTTTAATATTTATATGGATGGTGTTGTAAGGGAGGTGAATGCAAGAGTGTTAGGTGGAGGAATGAGTCTGGTGAATGATGGTAGAGAGTGGAATCTGAAGCAGCTGCTGTTTGCGGATGATACTGCACTGGTGGCTGATTCAGAGGAGAGACTGAGACAGTTGGTAGAGGAGTTTGGAAGGGTGTGTGAAAGAAGGAAACTGAAAATAAAAGAGAATTAGAGTAGAGTGATGAAATGTGCAAGGTTGGTAGATGGTAGAAGGATGAATATAGTTTTGAATGGTGAGTTGCTTGAGGAGGTAGAGTGTTTTAAGTATTTACGGTCACATGTTGCTGTGGATAGAAGAATAGATGCAGAAGTGAAGTTTAGAATGAATGAAGTTGGAAAGGTGCTGGGAGGAATGAAAAAAGTGTTTAGATGTCGTTCACTTAGAATGGATGTAAAGAGAAGGCTGTATGAGGGTATTGTGGTACCGACTGCATTATATGGAGCTGAAACATGGAATATGGGTGTAGCAGAGAGGAAAAGTTTAAATGTAATGGAGATGAGGTGTCTGAGGAGTATGTGTGGAGTGACGCGTATGGATCGAGTGAGAATGATGAAGTGCAAAGGAGAACTGGAATTCCTCTGGAGATGGCTGATTGAGTTGAGCAGAGGCTGTTGCAATGGTTTGGGCATATGGAGAGAATGGATAATGAGCGACTGGTGAAAAAGATAACTAGATCTGATGTGAGAGGTGTAAGGCTGAGAGGAAGACCACGAATAGCATGGATGGACAGGGTGAAGAGAGCGTTGGATGTGAGAGGGTTGTCTGTTGAGCAAGGAAGAGTGGCTGTGCGTGACAGAAATGAATGGAGGGAAATTGTGAATGAATAAATGATGACGCAGCCCTGAGGGGACATTCTCCCGCATTTTGTCTGATCAGCTGATCTGGTCAGGTGCGGATAAGTGGCTGGGTCCATTATGATGAGGCAGGAGTAAACCAGCTTTGCTGTCGGACCTTGCTGCGGATGTCACTGACTGCACTGCATAGTTGACCCTTGTGTGGTGTGGTGCGGTGAGGATCTGTCCCTTCTCCCCTTTGGGGCTAAGATGCGAATGAATGTGTATGAGTGGATGAGTAAATTGGAAGTGTGTTGACCTGTCTCAGCTACCTCCCTTTTCTTGGGGAAAGCAGCCTAGGTATATAGATAGATAGATAGTTTTATGGCAGTGCTGCACTGAGTTCATGCTGCAGAGTCACTGCTGTGTTGTCAACCAGTGTTGGGATAATTCTGGGGTTGAGATGCAAAACAGAGTTGCACTACGTCAGTGTTACCTTATGGGTCAGTGATACAGTTGGTGACATTCTGTGCTTTGTGCTTTGCCGAGTGTTCTACTGTATGAATGTATTCAGATAATGTTCATTTGAGCCAGCATGGATGTGAGAGTTACCTGCTTTGTGAGTCAGTATTGAGTTTTACACAGGGAGTCCAAGCTAATCCACAGCACTGTTCGGTATGCTGCATCACTGCTGTTGTGCACTGAATGATGCACTATTATTTACACGCTAAGTTGATGCAGTATTAGTGGTCACACGAGACCTATTCCCAACTGAAAATCACTGTCGGCATACTGCTGCGTCAAGTTTGAGGAATTTGCAGTCAGTTTTGGTCATACGGAGTTCATCCGAGCTTAGTACAGTTTCAGCTAAGCTAATTAATTCGGTGTTGAGACCGACTCGTATTTGTACAATGACAGCAACCTTGAACCAAGTACAGCACATGTACACCCAAGAACACTGAAATGAGTGAACACACTACAGTCTACGCCATACACATAGACCTAAAGACAAAGAAACAAAAGGGCAAAGAAATGATGAGGCGACGCAGTGGTGATTCTCAGCGTGACCCCGACTCCTGTACACAGCCTTTCCCACCCACCAAACCTGACAGCTGACCTTTGTTCTTTGTAATGCCCTGTCTTGATCTAAGTATGCCTACCTCTGAATAACTAGTTAATTTTGTGATTTATACTGATCTTGTGATTACATCAATCTTTATTTCTAAAGCAGCATGTTAAGAGGTTTTACCACATTCCGATAATTAAAACTGTCCGTACGATACTACCTACAAAGTTAAGACGGCACTTACTACCCCTCCCTCTCTACACAAAGATAATGAATCTACCAGTAATACAGAGCATGAATAACGTCTCCCACTCCCTAAGAAAAAAAAAATCACAGGTGGAACATCTACGGACACTTTGAAATCCGGTGCGGCCAAGAATCAACAAACCAGACGAGCAGGATCGTGTCATCAAAATCTCGGCAACTCTAGCCAAGTTTTCAGAGTTCGCGCCAAGGTGGTGAGGCCGGCAATATTCAGCCAGGATAAATGTTCATGTAACAGTATCTTTAGGCTGATTTCGTGCTGTTTTTTGTATTTCAGTGTTGTATTAAGTCAGTGTTGCAATGATAACTGTGTAGAGTCAGTGTTGCTATGTGTATGATTATGTGTTGTGCCAGTGATGCATGTGATGTTTCAAGTCAGTGTTGCACTGTTAGCTGTAAGTCAGTATTGTACTAATCATTGTGGTGACTATTGCGGTGAGTTAGGTACATGTTCATTATTACACCATTTGTTGTACTAAGTGACTTATTACAGGACAATGTAGTGCTGTTAGCTGATGAGTCAATGCAGTGCTCAGCAATACTGTGAATCTGTGTCGTACTCCTATTGTGCAGTCAGTGCTGCATTGTTCTTTGTGTCTGAGTCAGTGTGCTGCATTGTGTTAGTTCTGTGTTGCCAATGATGAGTAGTGAATCAGTGCTGTAATGTGAGTTAGTGTTGTCCAGTTCATTGTTTGAGTAAGTGTTGTGATCATAATGGGCGATATAAACAGAGGACTAGGTACTGGTCCTGAGGATATCATAATGAGTTGTAATGGAGTACCAGCAGAAAATGATAATGGGAAGTGACTGAAGAATATGTGTCAGGAATGGAGGCTGTGCATTTGTAACTCGTATTTCAAACACAATGATGCACGTAAATATACATGGTATAGAGGGAACGGGGATCGTGTTGAAAGGAGCCTGACTGATTACGTGCTTGTAGAGAGGTCGATGCTGGGAATGGTTGCTGATACGAGTGACGTGAGAGGATGAAGTGGAGGTCCGTCAGATCATAAGATTGTGGTACGCAAGCTCAAGCTAAGAGGAGCGAGGTGGACCAGGAGAAAGAAGAGCAGTCAGGGAGAAAGAATGAAAGTCGAGAAGCTGAGGATCAAAGAAAATGGCAGATGAATACACGACCAAAGTAGGGGAGGAGTTAGAATCAGTGAATTGGAATTAAATGGATCTGGACAGCCTGGGGAATGCATATGGGGATTGCCTAGTTAGAAATGCTAAAGTAGTGTGTGGCGTGGCAAGAGTAACAAGGATAAAATGGTACAGCATGGTGGGATGAAGAGGTTAAGGGAGCAGTGGAGGAAAAGAGGAAGAAGTGGCTAGAGTGGTTACAGGACAGGGGTTCAACTGAAATACGAACTGAAAATATTGAGAGCATGAAGCATGTAAAGAGACTAGTGAAGAGGAAAAAGGAGGAGGTAAATGATGATCTAGGTAGAAAAATGAATGCAAATTACTCTGAAAATAGGAAGTTATTCTGGAAAGAGGTGTGGAAATGTATAAGTGAAAGCAGAATGAAATGTGAAGGATGTAAGTGGTAGATTATTAACCCAGGGGATGAAGTAAGGACCAGAAGAAAATAATATTTTGAAGGCCCAACGAATGGGAATAGAGAGAGAAGAACCACTGTAAACATGACTGGTTTTGGTGGTGTGCAGAGAATGAATGCAGTGCCAGGAAACGTGACACTTGCACAGGTGAATAGCGCTGTGAAGTGGCTGAAAAATGTAGGGAAGAGTAAAGTGATGGTCTTCGAGAGAAGTGAAGCCAGTGAAGGTACAGTGAGATTTGATGGGAAGGATATGGAGAATGTGAGTGAATTTAAGTACATGGGCAGTGTGATGAGTAAGGATGGAAGTCTGGAGGGTGAAGTGCTCGAAAGGGTGCAGTAGGAAAGGAAGGTTGCTGGTTCGTTGAAAGCAGTGATAAGAAGTAGGGAAGTGAGCATGAAAAAAAAAAAAAAATTAAATGACAGTATTGTGATACCAACTCTAACATATGGAAGTGAAGCTTGGACCCTGTTGGAAGGACAGAAGGTAAGAGTGAGAGCAGTGGAAATGAGTTATTTGAGAGGAGCATGTGGAGTCACATGGAGAGACAGACTAACAAATGAGGAAGTGAAGGAGCATTGTGGTGTGGTTGAGGACGTGATGGGAAGTGTTAGGAGAAACATGTTAAGGTGGTTTGGGCATGTGGAGAGGATGGAGTGAAAGACTGACGAGGAGAGTGTATGTGAGTGAGGTGAGTGAGGTGGAGGGTGCGAGAGGGAGGGGGAGGCCGAGGATGAGATGGAGGGATGGAGTGGAGAGGTATATGAGAGAGGGGGGTGTGAGCTGGGAGCGTGGTAGTGAAATGGCAGGGGACAGAGTGACATGGAGGCGATTTGCTTGTGGCCACCCCGTGCGGGATTGAGGTGTCTGGCAATAGATAGAGATAGATAGATAGATGGGGTTGATGAGGTGTATGTAGAGATGATTAAGTGTAGTGGAGAGGGTGGAATGAAGTGCTTGAGATATGTACGAAGGCATGGATGAGTGAAACCGTGCCAGAAGAGTGAAAAACGGTTGTGATTGTATCCCTGTACCAAAATAAAGATGAGCAAAGTGAGTGCAAGATTTATCATGGCATAAGTTTATTGAGTGCAGTAGGGAAGGTATATGGAAGAATTATTATACAGAAAGTAAGACAGATATCAGAAGTCCTAGTGAGTGATGAACTGGGTGGCTTTAGGAGTGGCAGAGGATCGTTTCGTTTCGTTTCGTTTTTGAAGGCTCCAACATGCTTGCATGTGTCGGCCTTGGTCGCCTAATGGCGGCTCTCCACGCTGCTCGATCCCTGGCAGCCTCCCTGTTCAGTCCCTTAACCCTTAAGTCACACTTAATGACCTCGTCCCATGTCTTTCTCGGTCTACCCCTCCCCCAATATTAACACCTCTCACCTTCTGTACCCAATTATCATCCCCCATCCTCTCCACATGTCCAAACCACCTCAGCCTACCTCTCCTCATCACAACACCAATACACTCCAGTCCCATCCTACCTCTCAACTCTTCTATCGTAAACCCAGCCCCCCCAGGCCTTGCACGCAGGGACGCACTGCACATCCACCTAATCATTGTCATTTCTGTATGTTTAAACCTGCGAATATCCTCTTCCTTTACTGCCCAGGTCTCACTACCAAACAGCATCACACTCCTAACACATGCTGCATACAAAGACCTTTTAGCCCTTAATAAGAGTTCTCTCAGTGTCAGGAGAGGCAACAGCTCCCTGAACTTCTTCGAACCACTTCTCACCCTAGCAACCGAGCTAACTCCAGCCCCACCTCCGGCACATAACATGTCTCCCAAATAACGAAACTCCTCCACACACTCAAGAGACTCACCTACAAGTTCAACCCTCTCACGCCTAACAATCTCCACCTGCTCTCCCCGACACGCCGCACACATGAAATCAGCATCATCTCGCAGTCTACCTCTAATACCACTACATCTCTTGTGCACCCACTTATCACAAACACTACACAAGATGGAATTACTTTCCACACCCTTGTGGCAAACTGCACATGGCCACTCTCCCTCTCCTCTGATTGTACCACCACCAACCCTAGATATCATCACTTTTGTTTTATGTGCATTTACCCTTAAGCCCTTGTACCCCATACCATCTCTCCACTTCTTAAATCTTTCCTCCGCCTCCTTTTCATTCTCCACAATCAACACCAAATCATCAGCATACAACATCTCCCATGGGAGTCCATCTCTGAAGTCACGTGAGAGGGCTTCAGGCACCATGATAAACAACAAGGGACTCAAAACTGACCCCTGATGCACACCAACATTCATGGAAAACTCATCACTCAAAGCTCCATTCACTCTTACCTGGGTGCGAGCACCCATGTACATGGCCATAACCACCCTAACCAGCCATTCTTCCAACCCTAGCTTTCTCATTGCCCTCTTCACCACCTCTCTAGGGACTCTGTCAAAGGCCTTTTCCAAATCAACAAAAACAAAATACAATTCCCTTTTCTTTCCAATATATTTTTCCTGAAGCTGTCGAACAATGAATATGGCATCAGTGGTCCCCCTGCCTGGCATAAACCCAAACTGCATCTCATCGATATTCACTCTTTCTCTAATCATACCTTCTAGAACTCTCTCCATTACTTTCATTATCTGATCTAAGAGCTTTATACCTCTGTAATTTCCCCTTTCCAGGGCATCACCCTTTCCTTTGTACACATTTACAATTACACTCCTCAGCCAATCATCTGGGACAACACACTCATATATAATCCTATTTATCAGGTCAGTGACTAACCTCACCCCAGTATCTCCTGAGGCCTTCAACATCAACCCAGACACACCTGCCACCTTCCCCACCCGCATCCTGCCTATTGCCTGACTCACAGTAGCAGCGTCAATCAAAGGCCAAGGGCCAAACACTGGATCAGCGGGCTCCAAACCTTCTCTATCCCAATCAAACTCCTCATTCAACAATCGGCTATAATGCTCTCTCCATGCATCTTTAATATGTGTGGATCAAATATTTGCAGTGAGACAGATAGTGGAGAAGGCTTGTGAGAAGGACTATAAGGTGTTTATGGCAGTCATGGATCTGGAAAAAGCATATGAAAAAGTAGACAGAGATGGATTGTGGAAGGTTCTGCACATGTACAGTGTAGATGGTAAGCTGCTAGGTGTCGTCAGGAGTTTTTATGATGGTAGTGAAGCATGTGTAAGGGTTAATGGGCATCTAAGTGAATGGTTCACGATCAGTGTGGGGGTGCGACAAGATTGTGTGATGTTCCCACGGTTTTTCAATGTACATATATGGATGAGGTGATGAGAGAAGTAAAATCACGAGTAATGGAGTGGGGGATGACGCTGGTAATGAATGGTGATGAATGGAATACAGTATCTCAAATCTGTTGTGTGCTGATGATGCAGTACTATACTACAGTACTTGCAAATATCAGACAAGAACTTGGTAGGCTAGTGCAGAGTTTTGTTAATGTCTGTGAGCGTCGTCCCTTGAAAGTAAATGCAGAAAAGAGTAAAGTGATGGTTATTGCGAGAGAACGTGACTCTCAGTGCGATGTTACAGTGAATGGAGAGAGACTGGAATTAATGAGAGAGTTCAAATGCCTGGGTACAGTGACTGAAAAGAGAGGAAAATGTGCAAAAGATAGGGAAAGCAGAGTGACACAAGGAAGGACAGAAAGTAGCTGGTGCAATGAAGGCCTTGATAAGAAACAAGCTTGAGTGTTGCAACTGCGCGAGACTTGCATGAAGGAATGTTTGTGCTAACTTTAACATATGGATGTGAGACTATAATGTGGCATGAGAATGAAGTCAAGAGTGGGAGCAGTGGAGATGGGACTTCTGAGGAATGTATGTGGAGTACAGAGAGTGGACAGGATACGAAATAATGTGAATCGTGAAAGATGTGGAGTGGGGAAGTCTGTGGACACCAGAATCTAAGAGAGTGTACTGAGATGAGATGGTACAGTCATGTGGAGAGAATGGATAGAAATAGAGTGGCGAAAAAGGTACATCAGAGCGAATTTGAGGGAGAAAGGACACGAGGTAGGTAAAGGAGAAGGTGGAGGGATATGGTGGATGAGTGTGTGGGGAAGAAAAGTTTGGAAGTCAATGAAGCTAGGGGACTGACAAGAGATCAAGCTGGCTGGATGAATATTGTGATGAGAAGTGCATGATCATGGATTTGGCACCCCTTTTAACGTGACAGCATCTGGACTGACTCTATCGGACATGTTTATGTGAAGATACAGATCGTGGTGAATGTTTTTTGGCGTATCTGATAAAGCCAGGATTCCGGGGGCTTGAATGATGAGTGAATGGAAGCATGGTCCATTGGACTGGGCAAATTTGGGCTGACTGGATACTGCTACCCCTCACCTTGCCATAGGGTGGGAAAGGAGGTCCGGATGATGATGATGATGATAAGTGTTGCGTTGTACGTGTAATACTGGGTCAGTGTTGCCTTTGTTGTGCTGCAAGTCACTGCTGCAGTTTGATGCTGTGTCAGGGGTGCTTTAAATCAGTTTAAGTATTCCGCTGTTAATGCAATATTAACCCGTCCAGTCCCAACCGATTTTTTATGCAACACACCTTCAGAACCCAACTGATTTTCAACTTTTGGGGGGGGGGGCTCAAACCTCCGCTTTTGGTAAGAAACATCGAAAATTCATAGAGAAATCGCCCTCCTGAGCTGATAAATGTTTGTACAGGTGTCGGTCAGCCTTACGTTTTACTTCTTTCTCAAGGTACCTGACTAAAGAAAACGAACTATGGAAGGGTTAACTTTTTTTTTTATGCAAGGAAGAAGGAACCAAAAGAATTAATTCAAGCCACTATATATTACATATTTATTTATTTATCTGGTACGAATTTATGTGTAGTACAAGTCTATATTGGTTTTCACACAATAATATAGGCGATAAAAGCATTGTTCACACTCACCCAAAACCCCAGCATATGGCACCTTACTTTACGGCATTACCACCTCATCACTTCTGTTTTTCTCCCTCAAGCTTCTTTGTTTTTTTGTCCTCTACCTCAGGAATCACTTTCACCGTGAATTTCGTCATTGGAGAGACCGTGGGGCAACATATCTTTAATGGCCAGGTTACTGTTAACAGGTGAATTGCCGTGTGCGGGGGGGAGGGGGGAGGGGGTGGTCAGGTGGGGCCAGGCAGTATCCCTGCTTGACAGCAGGTAGAGGAAGGTCTCCCACATATGCCTACCAAAAATCACCCGCGAATCTTGAAAAATGTGCAAACGACGGGCCTTGCAACTGACTGACGTACGATGCATGTCAGTGGGTCTGTCCGCGGAAAAAAGTAGTGATGTGCATCGTATGTCGGTGGGACTCGGCGGGTTAAATCAGTTTCATTATGAGTGTTGTAATATCAGTTGTGCTGAGTTAATATTTCATTCTACGGAGAACCCAGTAGTGGCATAGAAACGAGGCTGAGAGAGCATAAAGCTGATGTAAGACATCATCGGATAACTAGTGCCCCTGGTCAACCATACAGATGAAAAACATCATCTGCCAAAATGGAGTGATGCAGAAATTTTAGGGAAAAATCTAGCGAAGGCACAAAGATGAGCTCTGGAGGCACTCTATATGACAAACAATAAAAATAATAACACCAAAGAGTAGGCGTGGTGTGGTCTCGCATAGCAGCGCAGATAGTCAGGCCAGAGAGTGAAAGGTAACAGACCTATCACTGACCTGCAGACTAAGGATTAACCAAGAGTGTGATCCAGCAGCCAGCTACATAAGTCAGACTGACCCGGGAAAAGTTCATTCCTCTGAAGAAGTCTCTATGAGAAATTAGTCAGGAATAAACTTTTGTCTCAAACTCGTGTTTCTCTACACCACTCATATACATTTGTCATAATGTCTCAACATTTGCATTCTACGTCATGCCATACTGCAAGTGCTGCTGGCGCTCAAGTTTTGAGTTGACTTTTGAGTTAGTATTAAATTTTGTCACTGTTGCAGTATCAGCGTGTTGGTGTTAGCGTTGCAAAATAAGTAGCAAGCAGTTGCACAGTCACTGGTCTACCGCTATCAGCTGTGCAACAAATTAGTGCTAAAGTCAGTTTTACAGTGTCAGTGGTGCACTGATCTCCTGCTGCACTGAAGTAGTGCTGTACTGAGTCTATGTAAATATGATTTATCGTCGTTCTGAAACAGTGCTGTACTTTGAGTCACTGACAGACCACATCAATATTGCGTTGGAAAGCCAGTGCTGAGCTATTACCGTTGCAGCAAGTCAGTGTTGAACTACGTCACTACTGAATTAAACATCTCAAAGCACCAAGCCAATATTACATCCCAAAGCACCAAGCCAATATTACATCCCAAAGCACCAAGCCAATATTACATCCCAAAGCACCAAGCCAATATTACATAATACAATACGAACAACCGCACCACTGTACTTGATCCACTATTACATTATGTGTCAGACTGAAGGTTGAGTTAAAGATGAAACTCCATCTATTTTGAGTCAAGAATGAGAGTGCATTACGTTAATGTTGCATGCCATGAATTCTCTCATTCGGCGAGACAAATTTGTGTAAAAATAATGAGAAATCGGCATCGAGCTGTAAGGCAGGCGAATGGTACTGATGACGAAGTGACGTCTGTGCTAATATTAGGTGCAAAGCTGCAAACAAACGTATCTGATAAACCATGGCGAAATGGCTCGGACATGATGAAAATTTTTCTTCCTGCCGTTTATGTTTGTAACATGCCTCTTTGTGGCATCAATCATCTCCACTATCTTAAGTCGAGTTGTGGCTGGATTAGAAAAGCCGACAACACAAAAATACTGTTCCATGTCATGAATGTTCGTGTTTTTTGACGCGACGTCTGGTTCGTTCAAACGGGACAGCGTATAATTCTGTACCACACGTGACTGGAAGAATTTCGTCTCGTCTTCTTTGTTGAGAGACCGAAGTCTGTCACAGGGGTGAACATTTCAGTTTCAGTGTTGCAGGGATGAACATTACAGTATCTGCCCAAAGAGTGAATATTAAACTATCAGTATTACATGGGGAATATTACAGTGTCTGTATTACAGGGGTAAATATCACATTACAGTGGCAGGTGTCACAGGAGGTGAATATTAGCGTTACGAGGATGAATATTACTGTGTCAGGTGCTACTGGGTGAATATTATTGTGTCAAGTGTCACATGGGTGAATATTATAGTGTCAGGTGTCACATGGGTGAATATTATAGTGTCAGGTGTCACATGGGTGAATATCAGTGTTAGGGGCATGAATATTATGGTGACGGGTGTTACAAACATGAATATAAGTGTTACGGGTATGAATATCATAATGACGGGTGTTGCAAACGTGAATATCAGTGTTATGTGTATGAATATTACAGTGACGGGCATTACAGAGGTGAATATCAGTGTCATGGGGATGAATATTACAGTGTCGGGTGTTACAGGGGTTAATATCAGTGTTACAGGGATGAATATTAAAGTGCCAGGTGTTACAGGAGTGAATATCAGTGTTACAGGGATAAATATTACAGTGTGTTGTCTGGGTGAATATCAGTGTTACAGGGATATTACAGTGACGGGTGTTACAGGGGTGAATATCAATGTTACAGGGATGAATATTACTGTGACGGGTGTTACAGGGGTGAATATCAATGTTACAGGGATGAATATTACAGTGCCGGGTGTTACAGACATGACTATCAGTGTTACAGGGATGAATATTTACTGTGATGGGTGGTGTTACAGACGTGAATATCAGTGTTACAGGGATGAATATTACAGTGACGGGTGTTACAGACGTGAATATCAGTGTTACAGGGATGAATATCACAGCGTTGGGTGTTGCAGACGTGAATATCAGTGTTACAGGGATGAATATTAGTGCCGGGGGTTGCAGACGTGAATTTCAATGTTACGGAGATGAATATTCCAGTGCCGGGTGTCGCAGAGTGAACACGACAGTCTCTGATATACCAGGGAAGACTATGAAGCGTCGGGTGATACGGGGTGAATACAACCGTGTCAGGTGTCACGAGGGTGAATATTACAGTGTCAGATGTTACAAGGGTGAATATTTGTGTTACAAGATTAAAGATTACTGTGTCTGTTCTGCAAGGGGAAATACTAGTGTCAACATTAAGAGGGTGAATATTACAGATCTGAAGTACTGAACATTAGTTATGCAATGTTGCCCGGTGAATATCAGTGCTGCTCGGGTGAACATTACAGTGTCAGTTTTACAGGTGTGAGTGAGTGAGGTCAGAGGAGCACCATGGCTGATCGTGACGAGAGGGGTCGCCTGCGTCTACCCCGACAGGAGTTTATACCTTTCCAGAGGGTCCTCAGCAGGTCCAATCGCAGGTATACCATTCCACAGTTCACTACCCCTACTACGTTTAATTGTATTTCTCCTACCGCCAGACGATTTTCTTTAGTTTAGGAGACACTTTTCCAACTTGATGGGTTAGACACGGCCTTCAATTATCCTTTCAATAATTTTACCAGACTTTTTTTAACTTGATGGATTACAGACACATCCTTCATTAACTTTAGGAGACACTTTTCCAACCTGATGGCAGATACGTCCTTCACTAACTTTACCAGACACTTTTCCAACTTGATGGGTTTTATACGACCTTCAACATCCCTTTCAACAGGAGATCTTTTCTTAGCTGAATAAAATTGTTTGGAGACAGTTACAATCAATCAACAAAAATGTCAACGCACTCAAGAAGTTAAACACTTCACTTCCATGATGGATATATCTCTTTATTCTTGCTACTGTCACACAATTTTATTCATCTCAACGGAATAATGTCGTGCAATAAGGAGGTTAACGAATGCTGCACATGTCTAGTCCTTGCAGTTCTAAAAGTCTCCTTACACCTGCAGAAACCATGAATAAAAATTAAATATAATAAATAAAATGCGACATCGTAGTGATAAAGCTAATCACTTCACTCTAATGACATGGTTTCATTTCATTCTTGCTACCCTAAAACTTATTCAATTTAGGAGAGACTTTTCGAACAAGAGAGTCAAATCTACCCTTCAGTAACTCTTCCATTACCATAATCTGTTCACTCTAACTTGGCATGAAATTACCATTACTGCATCTTGAATGCTGAGCAGCAGCAATAAATTAACACTAGAAAATGGTGCTGGTCACGAAGGAATGGCATGGCAAGGACGTAGAGCAGCTGTATTGTTTTATTGTACCACACAGCTGCGAGAAATAGCCAGCAAAAGGTCGAAAGTCTGGGTCAAGTTAAAGTGACTGAACTATAGGGTGTTCTGATATGAATAAAATCATCCGGTAGATAAGGAAGTAATATTCATTCTCGTGACCCTCGAATTACAGCCGCAGTAAAGTCTGTGATATTCGTTTGTGTTTCAGGTTTGTAGTTTAGTATTATTCCTAACTTTCTTGTCCTAAAAATCGTAAGAATACACTTCTGATGGAGTGAGATGTTGAACAGAAACGAGTAATATGAAAAGCCAATAGCATTAAGCTGTAACAATCTGTACGTGCAGTAAGTCAGGGAAGAACAAAACGAGACGAATTAAAGTACAATAAGCAGGGACATGACAGTGAACATGACTACACGTGAAATGTAAGGAATTCTACTAACTGTTCTTGTTCTCCTATGGGTTTTGACAGCTCGCGACGACCGACCCCAGACGAAAGTAACAGTGCTTTAGCACGAAGCCACTCTTACAACGGACAGGAGGTGAATGACAGCTTGGCCCGCCTTTCCATACACCGCCGCAAGGACCGCAGCCGCAGCCTCACCAACGGCGAGAGGGCAGGCGGGGGTGTGCCCAAGATACCTTTCCAGAGGGTCTTGCACCGCACCCGTAAATCCACATTACCACCACAGTCACAAGAAATAGTGCCACAGCAACGTTACAGGTGCGATACAGCAGGTGAAGGGGACAGCGGGGGTAGGTCTCAGGGTTGGGGATTAACACATACCGTAACATTGTCACACAAAATGAAACGACACACACACACTCACACACACAAACCTTTCCACAACTATAATTAAAAAATACAACAGATTATAACTAAAACTAGTGTAAGAAACGTACATAAGCAATTTAAGGTATTTGTACTAATCTGGCCACTGATATGCCCACAGGGAAGCTCGAGACAGACGGGAAGGGCTGCACAACCCCTTCGCCACTGAATACCACTCTAAATACCAACGGATGGGTCATCTAAGGGCCCGCCGCCGACAAGCCCACCGCAAAAACCATTCCCAACTGACCCCATTCCTCACCGACCCAACCATAAATACGGGGCGGGAGGACAGACACAGCAGAGCCTCCCACAACCACTCCCGCAACTCCAGTCACTCCTCAAACCCTCCCTCGTCATCCTCAGTGAAGCTGCCTCGTATTCGGGACTCTCCTCTCACAGCGCCAAATGATCCAAAGGACATCGCAAATGCTGAGGCTGAGGAACAAACAGAGAACCTCCCAGACACCGTAACAGAGACTACACCAGAGAATGGCACCAGCACTCGCCCAGAATCACGCACCGAGTCACGTCCCAATTCCAATTCTGTTCACAGCCCTGAGCCGGCCCCTCCGTCTGCCCCACACTCCCCAGCCTAGCATATTTTCATTATGGCCGGTGCTCTCGTCAGCTTAGGAGGCCTTCTAGCACTTCGTCCTTAGCTATTCAGTTTGCATACTACAATACGTTTATTTTCATCAGACAAAAATCATAATCCTTTTTTTTTTTACTTAGTTTATGGCCAAGCGGAGTCAGACTGGGGGCTTGATTTAAATAGTAACCAAGGAGACCCATTCTTGTTTCTTGACTAATGTCCATCAAATTTCATGCAACCATGATTTTGTATTCAATCTGTGAGTGGAGTGTAGTTCCGTCTGATAACAACAAGGCAACTACTGTATGTACCTCACTCGTCTCTTGTATAAGTCTTTATAGTCTCCATACAGATTACTAAAAATACACAATATGTGTGCCATGTGAGGAAATATATTGGTAAGGAATAGGTGCTGTGGAGCCTTCTTGGCTGACGAGAATACGGCTTTAAAACCTCAATCAATTTAACCTCTGCAGTTCTAGGATGTATTTTCTATTTTTAGTCGTGCTATCTCCTGACTACTGAAGAAGTCTCTTAAAGGAAATGTAATGGCCTGGTAGCTGCAAGAATATGGCAAAAGGACTACAGTGCTCTGCTAAACTATATTAATCGAGTCAATAAATGACAAAAAGACGGCACCGCATTGGAGGGGCTAACACGTTTCTCCCCCTCCCCACTCACCACGTAACCCAATACTCCATGTTCCCTCTCACTGAACGCCGTTACTCAGGCCATTCAATGTGTACACGCCTAACCTACATTTTATCCAGCACTGCTTTCTCATGACGCTGTGTTCAGTGTCTATATTTCTTATTACAGTATTATATAATGTAATAAACTGGTATAAACAGGGCCTCTCTCACTCGCCTTAATATTCCTCATAGCTTCCCATGACCTACTGCCTCAATTCTCACTTCTTTACGTAACTTCATCACTTCGGTAGTACTGTATCGGGTAAGTTACGGTATGAAGTTCTCACCTCCCCTTGAAGCTAAACAATTGTATTTTACCGCACACGCAAATTTCACCACATCTCTCTGACTCTCTTCCACTTTCTCTGGACTCAACCACACACTTGTTTTAGGATTTTTCCCGTCTAAGATCTGGTCCCCCACTCCTCACCCACTCTCCACCCCCCATACCCACAGTACTCATTATCAAGGCTCGTATTTATAAAGAATCACAACCAATCTTTACGAAAATAAGTCCCCACAATAGCCTGCAATTACCACATCGTTTTGAGTTTCGTATTCCATCACTTTATTATATACTTTATTTGACTGTACAGTGCATGGCAGTTATGGGAATGAATAAACATACGTACAGTCAAAGACACAATTATCTTCCCAGTTCCGTCTAAAAAAAAATTTACAGCTGGCGATATACAATGAAAACCCCATCTCTAGCAGTGCGTGTTTCAAATGGTTCAATTTTTCCGCTATATATTCGTCAAATTTTAGGAAGATAGTTGTGTCTTAAACTGTACAATCAATTTTATGCACAATTAACGCTTAACAATGGTTCAGCTCAAAGCCGGTGACGGCTCAAAGAGCTGCCTGGAACCACCGTCTGACTCACTCCTTCTTCATTTCTGTAACATTCGCGGCCT
>JAGKTI010011988.1:9517-25379 GCA_018397915.1 Birgus latro | reverse complement strand
TGTCCTGATGATGAAGTAGGACCCATACAAGTACGGACGGAAGAACTCAAGGCTCTTATTCACTGCCAAGAGCTTCTTATGGGTCACACAGTAGTTCCACTCCGGTGGGCTGAGCTTCTTGATGTAATATGCTACCACATACTCCTTGTCATTCTTCTTCTGCTACAGGACTTCACCAGTACAATTGTCACCAATGTCACAGTCCAAGATAAATGGTTGATTCTGGCCTGGGCACAGCAATACTGGAGAGCTTGCCAATGCATGCTTGAGTTCATCAAAGGCCTTTTGAGTCTTTGCTGTCCATGCAAACTTCTGCCTTTTCCCCAACAGCTTGTGCAGAGGTGCAGCTATAGTTGCAAAGCCCTTGACAAAACGCTGGTAGTAGGTACACAAGCCCAGGAAACTCTGTAGCTCCTTCACACAAGTTGGAACTGGCCAGTTTTCCACAGCTACCGCCTTCTCTCGGTCAGTACAGACGCCGCTCTCGCCTACAATGTGTCCCAGGTACTTCACTTCCTTCTGAAACAGATAGCACTTCATGGGGTTCAGCTTGAGGTCTGCTGCTCAGATCCTGTTCAAAACCTCTGACAGACTCTCCAATTCCTGGTCAAAAGTCCGTGCAGACACAAATACATCATCCAGATAGATGAGAGCTGTCTGCCAGTGCAGGCCTTCAAATACACGATCCACAAGATGCTCAAAAGTAGCTGGGGATAGCATAGGCCAAGTTTTATCTCTTTAAACTGCCATAAACCCCGACCATATGAAAAAGGTGTCTTCTCCTTGTCCTCTGCAACCTTGACCTGATGATATCCTGCCTTCAGGTCTATGGTGGGGAACCACTTGGCACCAGACAGAGCATCCAGGGTGTCATCAGTTCTTGGCAAGGGGTATGAATTCTTCATTGTCACTATAATTCAGGGCTCAGTAATCTACACAGCACCTTACTGAACCATCCTTTTCCTTACCAGAACCAGTGCTGATGCCCAAAGACTGCTAGACTTTTCTATCACTCCTTGACTTTGGAGATTCTCCATCATCTTCTCCATTTCTTGCCGTTGGGCTGGCACCATCCTCCACACTGACTGTTTAATTGGGCAGTGATCCCCAGTATCTATACTATGCTCCACCAGATCAGTGCACCCCAGGTCTAGGTCTCCGATGGAAAAGACATCAGCAAACTCTGTCAGCAGCTGCCTCAACTTCAGCACTTGTGAGCCATCCAGGCATTGGCAACTCCTTGAGAAAAGGTCTTGTAAGTGCTCTGGCAGATACCCTAACTACACTCCTTTTACAGGCTTTCCTCTGATGCCAGTCAGGGTCCACTGCCTGGCACAGTCCCAGAATTTCTCCCTCATTGATCTTCTGTGGCTCACAGGAGAAATTGGCCACCACAACCAGCACTTAACCTGCACCTGTTTCCACCAAAGTTCTTCCCACCATCACTCCGGTCTTCATCTTGCACTGTACGTCAGACTCCACTACCCCTAGACAGCTGTCAAAAGTGCCCCTTACCTTTCAATGGAACAGTAGTTCTGACCTTGGGGGTATCACTGTAGTGTGAAGCACTCTCACCTCGGCAGCCGAACTGATACATCTCACTGTTGTGACAGGATCCAACCTTCCTCGAACCTTCATCTTATTGGAGCAGAAGTCCAGCTCACATCCCCTGGACATCAGATAGTTTAGACCGAGAAGGCAAGGATCCTCCATGTCGACCACGGAGACTGGAAGAGTAGCCTCTTGCTCTGCCACCTCAATCCGGACATGCAGGGTGGCCCCTCAAGTTCTGCACTGTGCCTAGTTATGCCACACAGTTGTTCTGATGACTCAGGCAGATACCGATGACGTAATAAATTAGGCCTCATAAACGTCTGTTCTGAGGCTGAATCAGTCACCAGAGAGAACTTCTTTCCATCTACTCTTCCGTGTACTCGCACACTGTCAATTGCAGTTCACTTGCATTTTCTCGGTGGTGGGGCTACTTGGGAAAAGCCGGCAGGTGGTTGCTCCGTTACACCAGCCTCCACTAGTTTTCCTCTTCTTTTTGGTCTTCTGGAGCTTTCTTCTTATCCTCCTTTTTCTTTTTCGGAGTCTCAGGACTGAAGTGTCCCACCTCACTACGTGTCCAACACGCTTTTGTTACAATTGAAGATTTCCTTACACTGCTCTGTTCTTGCTTCTTCTTCCATTTGTAGCAATCCTCCTTCTTGTGTCCAAGCTTCCCGCAAATCCAGCAACCTCCTCCGGTCTTCTCCTGTTCCCTCTTCCATCTATAGCAGTCCTCTTTTCTATGTCCTGACTTTTCACACTACCAGCAACTTCCTTCAAATATTTCCGCTTCATGAACCTGCCCTTTTCTTGCCTTGAATCCTGCACTACAACCGGCCTGAAAAGTGGATATACTGGACCTGACGTAGGGCTCAAATTCTAGAGCCCTGGCTAGTGCTTCTTGCAGGCTTCTGGGTTGTGCCTGCTTCACTTGCACTTTCAACTCTACACTATCAAGAGCATCGATGAACTGGTCCCTCAGAAGAATAGCCAACAAGTTATGTGCTGCTCCAGGGTATGCTTTGAATGCCATAATCTCCAGGTCATGAGCAAGTTGTACGGATTCTCCTCGAGCCCGTACACAGCTCCGGAATCTTGCTCTGTAAACCACAGTCTGGTACATGATTCCAAATCTGCACCCTAGCACTTCTGCCAGGGACTGATAACTCTTCTTTCCCATCACTGGCATCTGGCCCAGAATTTCCATTGCAGCACCCTTAAGGCTAGTAGCTAGCTTCACTGCCTCCTGCGTATCATCCCAACCGTTCTGATCACCAGTAACTCAAACTGTACATGGTAAGCTTCCAATGATATTCGACCATCATATTCCTAAGGTTTCTTTTTAATTTTACCCCCTTTACAGCCATGCATTTCACTGGTTTGGGGCATAAAAACTGGGGCATCATAATTAAGTCCAGGACTTAAATCTCCTACATTCTGAATATTCAACCCTGTAATGGTACCTTTAGATTCATGGGATCCATCAAGATTCGCCATACACTGTCGATTCTTTTTTTATGCTTCCTGTACACTAGCCTGAGGTTTAGTATTGCAGTATCTCTCTACAGCCTCAGGTTTCTCACTAATTATCTAGACATGGTCGACTGCATGCTTCAGTTGGTTATCTATATGCTGTCTGCACTTCATCACTATTCCCTCATTAATCTTCAGCTGGTTGTCAACATGCTGTCTGCAGTCTGTCACTATTCCGTCACCTATCTTCAGCTGGTCGTCTACATGTTTCACATGGTTGTCTGGATGCTGTCTGAACTCCGTCACGTTATTGCTTACCTTACACTTCTTCTGCTATAGCTTAGCATATACCTTCTCCTTCAACTGCCGCTGCTCTTCCTTCATTTCCCACATGAAAGCATCCAGCTTTCCTTGCATCCTCAGTTGTAATTCCTTCTTTTGTTCCTGTAATGCCCCTTGAAGCTGTTCATATCGTTCTTTTTCTTCACGTTGTGCCTCTAGTTGTTCACTCTTGCTTGCAGTTGTTCTTTGAATTCTCCCTGTCCTTCATTCTGTGCATGTAATTGTTCTTTGAATTCTTTATCTTTCATTCTGTGCCTGTAATTATTCTTTGAGTTCTTTCTCTCCTTCATTCTGTGCCTAAAGTCCTTCAATCTTTGCTTGTAGTAATTCACTTTGTGCTAGCAGTAGCTTCATGACTGCAGCCAATGACACCTCGTCCTCCTTCCCAGCTGGGGATCTTGTCTGCACACCCCCCTGCTCCGTGTAGAAGACAAGACTCACTGCAGCACTAATCCACACTCCTGACACCAGTGTTATGTCCCTGTCCCACACTGCCACAGGCCGCAGCAGTAGTAGATCAGTATAGAAAGGACGTTGCCCAGTGAGTTGTTCTTCCTAATGGTCAGCCTTTCAATGTATAGCACACAAGATCAGCTGAGGCAAAAATAAACTCTGGTTACTAAAGTTCACTGTTTTTATTATCCAGATAATTACACTTAGTGCTTGGCAAATTCACTTCAGTATTGTTACAAAGCAAGATTTGCCAGTTAGGTGTTTGAGAATTTTCTCGGTGTTTCCTGTACGGTAGGCTAGTTCCGGTATCGGTAAAAGTCAGAGTTGCCAGTTTGCCTGTTGTTTGAGCGTAGTTATTCCGTAAGTTATGCATTAATTTTTATGCTCTTTTTCTCTATAATGTTTTATTTACGTGGTTGTCCGTTAAATTATGTAATTTAATTTAAGTTTGGTAAATGATTTAGAGTGTTATGTAATGTAAGAAGACCAGCATATTTTGGTTGTATCTTGGTAACTATTAACTGTTGCACCATCGAGTTCGTGCTAGAAGTTTCTTGAACAATGCAAGTTTATATAATGATGGGGATGAGACAATAGAAAGTTTAGTTGGGCCTCAGTCAGTTTGAGTGAAGTTTAGTTGGGTGTAGTGCAGTGTCAGTGAAGTGTGTATATTTTCGGTACTTGTGAAAGCAGTGAAGTGTTGTTGGCAAAGACAGAAGTGTTGTAGAAGTTCTGCATATTTTCGGTACTTGTGAAAACAGTGAAGTGTTGTCAAGCTTTAAGTGTAATAACATTGAAGTGTTGTCGAGTATTAAATGCAATTGGAGTTAGTAAAGTTCGTATAGCTTCAGTGCATGTGAGAACAGTGAATTGAAGTTAGCAGGCATTAAGTGGAGTTATCTGGAAAATAAGGACAGTGAACTTTAAGAAGTCAGTATTTATTTTCGCCTCAGCTGATCTTGTGTTCTGTACACCTAAAGGCTGACCATAGGAAGAACGACCCACTGGGCAACGTCCTTCCTATACTGAAATACTGGTGTTGGCGCCTGTGGCAGTGTGGGGACTGGGACGCAACACTGGTGTCAGGAGTGGGATAATTTAGGTGCTGCAGTGAGTTTAATCTTCGACATGGAGCAAGGTGGTGTGCAGACAAGATCCCGAGCTGGGCAGGAGGAGGAGGTGACCCTGGCTGCAATTATGAAGTTATTACAAGCTTCACAGAAAGACCTCAAAGAACAATTATTACAGGCACAAAAGAAAGAACTCCAAGAACAATTACAGGCCCAAAGTGAAGAACAGAAAGAGCTCAGGAAGGAAATGAAAGAACAATTACAGGCACGACGTGAGGAACAGAAAGAGCTCAGGAAGGAAATGAAAAAACAATTACAGTCACAGAACGAAGAACAGAAACGATGACATGAACATCTTCAGGAGGCATTAGAGGAGCACAGAGGAAAGTACAACTGAGGGTGCAAGGACAGCTAGATGTATTCATGCGGGAAATGAAGGAAGAACAGTAACAGCTTAAGGAGAAAGTAGATGCCAAGCTAGAGCAGCAAATGCAGTATATGAGGTAAGCAATAATGTGATGGAGTGTAAACAGCATGCAGACGACCACTTGAAGACAATTAGTGAGGAAATAGTGACAGAGTGCAAACAGCATGTGGACAGCCAGCTGGAGATTAGTGAGAGAAAAGTGATGGAGTGCCGACAGCATGTAGATAGTCAGTTGAAGCATGTAGTTGACCATGTAAAGATAATTAGTGAGAAAATGGAAGCTGTAGTGAAATATTGCACTGCATATGAAAGGAATGGACAATGTATTGTGAATCTTGATGGATCCCAGGCATCTAAAGGTAGCATTACAGGGTTGAATAATCAGAATGCAAAAGTTTTAAGTCCTGGCCTTAATTATGATGCCCCAGTTTTTAGACCCCAAACCAGTGAAGTGCGTCGCTATTATGGGGGTCCAATTAAAAAGAAACCACAGGAAACTGGTGGCAGAGTATCTTGGGAAGCTTACCGTGCACAGTTCGAGTTACTTGCGGATCAGAATCGTTGGGATGATAGGCAGAAGGCAGTGCAGCTTGCTACTAGCTTTAAGGGTGCCGCAATGGAAATTCTGGGCCAGATGTCAGTGATGGAGAGGAACAGTTATCAGTCCCAAGTAGAAGTGCTGGAGCACAGATATGGAACCATGTACCAGAGTGAGGTTTACAGAGCAAGATTCCAGAGCCATTTATGGGCTCGAGGAGAATCCCTACAGCAGCTTGCTCATGACCTGGAGAGTATGGCATATAAGGCGTACCCTGGAGCAGCACCTAACCTGTTGGGTATTCTACCGAGGGACCAGTTCATCGATGCTTTTGACAACGCAGAGTTGAAACTGCAGCTGAAGCAGGCACAACCCAGAAGCATGCAAGAAGCACTTGTCAGGGCTCTAGAGTTTGAGTCTTATGTCAGGTCAAGTACGTCCACTTTTCAGACAGGTCGTAGTGCAGGATTCAAGGCAAGAAAGGGGCAGGTATGTGAAATGGTAAAATTTGAGGGAAGTTGCTGGTGCTGTGGGGAGCCAGAACACAGAAAAGAGGACAGCTACAAGTGGAAGATGGAACAGGAGAAGACCAATGGAGGTTGCTGGTTCTGCTGGAAGCCGGGGCACAAGAAGGAGGATTGTCACAAATGGAAGAAGGAGCACGAACAGAGTAGTGTAAGGAAATCTTCAGTTGTAACAAGAGCATGTTGGACATGTAGTGAGGCTGGACACTTCAGTTCTGAGTGTCTGAAGAAGAAAAAGGATGATAAGAAGTTTGCAGAACACCAGAAAGAAGTGGAAAACTAGTGGAGGCTGGTGTGACGGGGCAGCCACCAGCCAGCTTGTCCCAAGTAGCCCCACCACCGAGAAAATGCAAGAGAACAGCAATCGACAGTAGTATGCGAATAGATGGAAGGATAGAAGGAAAGAAGTGTTCCTTGGTGATAGATTCAGCCTCGGAGCAGACTTCTGTGAGGCCTGATGTGTTACATCATCGGTATCAGCCTGAGTCATTGGACCAATTGTGTGGGGTAACTGGGCACTGTGCGGAACTGAGGGGACCCCTGGATGTCCAAACTGAAGTGGCAGGGCAAGAGGCTACCCTTCCAGTTTACGTGGCCGACATGGAGGATCCTTGTCTTCTGGGTCTTGACTATGTGATATCCATGTGGTGTGAGCTGGACTTCTGCTCCATGAAGCTGAAGGTTTGAGGAAGGTCGGTTCCCGTCACGGCTGTGAAACGTACCAGTTCTGGTGGCGTGGTGACGGTGCTCCGCACTACATTGATACCCCCAAAATCAGAACTGTTGCTCCAGTGTAGGGTGAGTGAGTCTTTTGACAGCTGTATAGGGGTAGTGAAGCCGAATGTACGGTGCAAGATGAAGGCCGGAGTGATGGTGGGGAGAACGCTGGTGGAAACAGGTGTAGATGAAGTGACAGTTGTTGTGGCCAATTTCTCCCATGAGCCACAGAGGATCAACGAGGGAGACATTGTGGGACTGTGCCAGGCGGTGGACCCTAAGTGGCATCAGGGGAAGGCCTGTAAAAGGAGCATAGTCAAGGAAGATGGGTAAGTGCCAGACCACCTACAGGACCTATTTTCGAGGAGCAGCCAATGCCTGGATGGCTCACAAGTGCTGAAGTTGAGGCAGTTGCTGACGAAGCTTGCTAATATCTACTCCACTGGAGATCTAGACCTGGGGTGCACTGACCTGGTGGAGCATAACATAGACACAGGGGATTACCATACGATTAAACAACCAGCGCGGAGGATGACGCCAAACCAACGGCGAGAAAAGGAGGTGATGGAGAATCTCCAAAGTCAAGGGGTAATAGAAAAGTCCAATAGTCCTTGGGCATCAGCAATGGTTCTGGTAAGGAAGAAAAATGGCTCAGTAAGGTGCTGTGTAGATTATCGAGCCCTGAATGATGTGACAGTGAAGGATGCATAACCCTTGCCAAGAACTGATGATACCCTGGATGCTCTGTCGGGTGCTAAGTGGTTCTCCACCCTATACATGAAGGCAGGATATCATCAGGTCAAGGTTGCAGAGAAGGACAAAGAGAAGACTGCCTTTTCATACGGGTGGCATTTATGTCAGTTTAAGGTGATGCCTTTTGGACTTAGCAATGGCCCAGCTACTTTTGAGCATCTGATGGATCGCATACTGGAAGGCCTTCACTGGCAGACGGCCCTCATCTGTCGTGACTGTGTAATTGTGTTTGCACGGACTTTCGACCGGGAGTTAGAGAGGCTGTCGGAGGTGTTGGACAGGAACAGTGCAGCGCACCTCAAGCTGAACCTCAAGAAGTGCTACTGGTTTCAGAAGGAAGTAAAGTACCTGGGACACATTGTAGGTGAGAGCTGCATCCGTACTGACCCGGAGAATGTGGCAGCTGTGGAAAACTGGCCAGTTCCAACTTGTGTGAAGGCGCTACGGAGTTTCCTTGGCTTGTGTACCTACTACCGGCGTTTTGTCAAGGACTTTGCGATGATAGCTGCACCTCTGCACAAGCTGTTGGGGAAGAGACAGAAGTTTGCATGGACAGCAGAGACTCAGAAAACCTTCGACGAACTCAAGCATGCATTGGCAAGCTCTTCAGTATTGTCGTACCCTGATCGGAGTCAGTCATTTATCTTGGACTGTGATGCTAGTGACCATGGTATTGGTGAAGTCCTGTCGCAGATGAAGAATGAAAAAGAATATGTGGTAGCACATTACAGGAAGAAGCTCAGCCCACTGGAGCGGAACTACCGTGTGACCCGTAAGGAGCTCTTGGCACTGATGAAGAGCCTTGATTTCTTCCATCCCTACCTGTATGGGTCAAACTTCATCATCAGGAAGGACCATGCGGCACTCAAATCCAGAAGGACAACTGGCACTCTGGCTCGGGAAGCTAGACCAGCACAGTTATGAGGTGCAGCACCGTCCTGGGCGGGTACATGGCAATGCTGACAGTCTGAGCCGTCGGCGTTGTGATCTGGATTGCCGGCAGTGTAGTAAAAAGGAAGATCATAGTAGGAAATGCAGCCGTACTCCAGTGACAGGGCCAACGTCAGATGAAGCAGACCTGAAGAGGATGCAGGTGAAGGATGCAGATTTACGGCCAGTGTTAGAGTGGCTACTTCGGAGTACAGTGCGACCATCTTGGGAAGAAGTTTTCAGGTTGAGCCCCGCAACCAAGAGTTACTGGAATCAGTGGGACCTTCTTCGTTTGAATAACGGACTACTGGAGCGTCAGTGGGAGACAGCCGATGGCCTCAGCAAGTATCGGCAACTGATGGTTCCGAAGAAGATGAGGTCAGAGATCTTGGATGAGGCCCATAACAAGATCACCAGTGGCCACTTGGGTGTGGAGAAAACTCTAAGCCGGCTGCGACAGAGGTCCTACTGGATTGGCATGCTTCAGGATGTTGAAGAGTGATGTCGGGCCTGTGATGTGTGCTGTGCCAAGAAGGGACCCAAGAAACGTGCTTGCTGCCCTCTTCAGCTGTACCAAGTGGGTGCACCGATGGAAAGAGTTGCAATGGACATTGCTGGACCTTTGCCACTCACGGAAGAGGAAACCAATATACATATGTGTCGCAGTGGACTACTTCACAAAGTGGCCAGAAGCCTATGCCATCCCTGATCAAGAGGCTGCGACTGTTGCTCAGGTGTTGGTTGACCAGTTCTTCTGTCGTTTTGAGATGCCACAAGAGCTACATTTAGACCTGGGTAGAAACTTTGAGTCTGCTGTGTTCCGTGAGTGCTGCCAGTTATTGGGGATCAGGAAGACCAGGACGACCCCACTAAGACCACAGTCAGATGGGATGGTGGAGAAATTCAACTGGACCCTAGGACACTGGCCAAGTACTGCGAAGGTGGACAAACAGAATGGGACCAGAAATTACCTGCGTTGTTGATGGCATATCGTTCTTCATCCCATGAGTCTACCGGCTACACCCCCGCAAAACTGATGTTGGGCCACGAGTTATGCTTACCCTTTGACTTGTTAATGGGATGACCACCTGGTGAAGAGTTGCCTACAGACACAACTGGCTACGCGAAGCACCTTCAAGAAAGGCTGACTGAGGTACATCATCAAGTGCGAGAAGCCCTCAAGTTTTCAGGAGAGGTGATGAAGTGCAAGTATGATACCAAGGCAAGTGAGGTGAGCTTCAAGGATGGCGATCAAGTTTGGTTATACAATCCTCAGTGAAAAAAGGGAGTCACCGAAGCTGCAGAGCCCATGGGACGGTCCTTAAACTGTGTGGGACGACCTGTGAGACATAATGTATCGGATTTGGGGAGGCAGGAAGTCTCACCTAAAGGTGGTACACGTGAATCGTCTATGGCAGTACCATGGGCCAGAACAGTACAGCTGGGACGTCTCCGAGGGATCATGCTCTCCAGCAGCCGAGGATGTTGAGAAGGACCACGGAGCTGAAGTGCAAGAGGATGGAGACAGTTTCCCGAGGGAAGAAGTGAATCAGGAAGAGGATCAAGACCTTCCAGGAGGAGTGGATTGTGTGGAGGAGCAAGGACGTCGTCGAAAGTAGCACAGAAGATGACATGATAAGTTGAAAGATTATTTTGTGTATAGTTAGATGTTTCATTAGGGTTAAGGTTTATGTTTATATATACTGTGTGGTTTTGTTGGGACGACAAAGAACTAGGGAGGGGGTAGCGTTACGAAGTGAGACTTGCCAGTTAGTTGTTCGAGAATTTTCTCGGTGTTTCCTGTATGGTAGGCTAGTTCCGGTATCGGTACGAGTCAGAGTTGCCAGTTTTCCCAGCTGTTTGAGCGTAGTTATTTCGTAAGTTTCGCATTAATTTTTATGCTTTTTTTCTCTATAATGTTTTAATTACGTGGTTTTTCGTTAAATTATGTAATTTAATATAAGTTAGGTAAATGATTTAGAGTGTTATGTAATGTAAGAAGACCAGCATATTTTGGTTGTCTCTTAGTTGGTAACTATTAACTGTTGCACCATCGAGTTCGTGCTAGAAGTTTCTTGAACAATGCAAGTTTATATAAGGATGGGGATGAGACAATAGAAGGTTTAGATGGGCCTCAGTCAGTTTGAGTGAAGTTTAGTTGGGTGTAGTGCAGTGTCAGTGAAGTGTGTATATTTTCGGCAATTGTGAAAGCAGTGAAGTGTTGTTGGCAAACACAGAAGTGTTGTAGAAGTTCTGTATATTTTCGGTATTTATGAAAACAGTGAAGTGTTGTCAAGCATTAAGTGTAATAACAGTGAAGTGCTGTCGAGTATTAAGTGCAATTGCAGTTAGTAAAGTTCGTATAGCTTCAGTGCGTGTGAGAACAGTGAATTGAAGTTAGCAGGCATTAAGTGAAGTTATTTGGAAAATAAAGACAGTGAACTTTAAGAAGCCAGTGTTTATTTTTGCCTCAGCTGATCTTGTGTTCTGTACACCTAAAGGCTGACCATAGGAAGAACGACTCACTTGGCAACGTTCTTCCTATACTGAACTACTGTTGTTGGAGCCTGTGGCAGTGTGGGGACTGGGATGCAACAGTATTTTCACCAGTACCGAATATATACAAAACTTCACTAACTGCAGTTACACTTCACTGTTTGCCAACACTTCTTTATTTCCACAAGTACCGAAAATATACAAACTGCACTGCACTGACACTGAACTATGCTCAAACCGAACTGAAAAACCGATTGAGCTTGCTCTAGTCTCTTCCCCATCCTTATATAAGCTTCATTTATTCTAGAGTGTTCTACACTTCACATTTCTCTAGTATTCCAGAAGGGGGCATCGGTTACAACAGTTACAAACTCGGAGACATCCGAAATATGCCAGAGTTTTCTAACACTGCATAAAACTATAAATTATTTAGCATACAAACTTGAATTACATAATTTAACAACAATCACATAAATATAACATTATAGAGGAAAAGAGCACAAAAATTAATGCATAACTTACAAAATAACTACGCTCACAAACAGCAGGCTAACTGGCAACTCTGACTCGTACCTGAACTGCCGGTACAGTAAACATCGGAGAATTATCCAGAGCAATCTAGCTAGAAACCCGGCTTTTCAACAATACTCATTTCGAAGCCAAATGTGGCTGTTGTGTATATGTACACAACAACCTATCTTGCTCTCATGTTCCTGAACTTGATTCTTCTGAATTCTCTATTCTCTGGCTTCGGCTGTTCTGTCATTCTCTGACTAAATATGTCTGCGCTGTTTACTTATCGCCTGATTCTACTGACCATCAAAAGTTCTTCGACTATCTTACTTCTACGATGGAACACATTCTGTCCATTTCTCCTTTCTCTGAAATCTCCATTCTAAGAGATTTCAATGTTCACCACCACCTTTGGCTCTCCTCTCCTTTCACTGATCCACCTGGTGAACAAGCCTATACCTTTTCTATCCTTAATGACCTAGAGCAGCCTGTACAGCACCCTACCTGTATCCCTGATCGCCTTGGAGAGAGCTCCAACATACTTGACCTTTTCCTTACAACTAATCCTTCTGCTTACACGGTTAATCTTTTCTTTCCGTTGGGCTCCTCCGATCATAACCTTATTACCTTAACCTGTCCTATTGCTCCGGTGCAGCCTGGGGATCCTCCAAAGAAACGTCGTCTGTGGCGCTTTGGAGCTGCGGATTGAGAGGCCCTCAGGCAGTACTTCTTTGATTTTCCCTGGAATGATTATTGCTTCCATGGCTGGGAGCCATCTACGTGTGTCTTATGCATTACGGAGGGTATTCTCTTGGGCATGGAGGCATACATTCCTTTCTTATATCCTTTGTTTAATGCAAGAAAGCCTTGGTTTAATCACGCTTGTTCTAATGCCGCCCGCAACAAGGAGAGGGCCTACGAAAGGTACCGGAGCCAACCAACCCCTGAATCACATCTTTATTATGTTTCTGCCCGGAATCGTGCTAAGTCTGTTCTTCACTCTGGTAAAAATAATTTCATCCGCACTAAGTGCTCTCAACTCTCCAACTCAAATTCTTCACGCTCCTTCTGGCACCTTGCCAAAAACCTTTCTAACAACTTTACCTCATCATCCTTCCCTCCTCTTTTCTACTCTGATGGCTCTGTAGCTATTTCTTCTACTGATAAAGCAGATCTCTTTGCTCAGACTTTCTCCTCCAATTCCACCTTAGATGATTCCGGTGCTGTTCCTCCATCACTTCCCCCCTCTGACTTGCTCATGGCTGACATTAAAAGGTCCTCAGCTGATGTATTTTCAGCCATCACTGGCCTCAGTACTAACAAGGCATATGGTCCTGATGGGGTCCCTCCTTTTGTCCTCAAGAAATGTGCTTTTTTGCTTACACCCTGCCTAGGTAAACTCTTTCGCCTTTGTCTATCAACTTGTACCTTTCGTGCTGGAATTTTGCTCTGATTCAGCCAGTCCCAAAGAAGGGTGACCATTCCCAACCCTCTAACTATCGTCCAATTGTTTTAACATCCTGTGTCTCGAAAGTGTTTGAGTCTATTCTCAATAGAAAAATTTTAAAGCATCTTTTCTATCACAACCCTCTTTCTGATCGTCAGTATGGGTTCCGTCAGGGACGCTCCACTGGCGATCTTCTCATCTACCTTTCAGACTCCTAGTCATCTTCCTTTCGGGACTTTGGCGAAAGCTTTGCCATTGCGCTTGACATCTCAAAGGCTTTCGATCGAATCTGGCATAAATCTTTAAATTCTAAACTGCCCTCCTACGGTTTCTATCCTTCTATCTGTGCCTTCATCTCTAGCTTCCTTTCTGGTCGTTCTATAGCCGCTGTTGTAGACAGCCACCATTCTTCTCCTAGATTTATCAACAGTGGTGTTCCTCAGGGCTCTGTGCTATCACCAACTCTCTTCCTTTTAATCATCAATGAACTTCTAAGCTGTACATCTAACCTTCTCCACTCATACGCTGATGATTGCACCCTTCACCTTTCCATTCGGTTCCCGCAACGCCCATCTCAGCAGTTACTTCAACAAACAAGGGATGAGGCTATGGCACACCTAATGTCTAACTTGGCTCGTATCTCTGACTGGGGTAAAAATAATCTTGTTGTTTTTAATGCATCAAAGACTCAGTTCTTGCACCTATCAACCAGACAAAACCTTCCACAGGAGTACCTGCTAATGTTTAATAATGTCCAGCTCGTTCCTACATCATCCATGAACGTGCTGGGGGTCTCATTTACTCGGGATTTATCTTGGAAAGAACATATTACATCTCTTGTGAAATCTGCTTCCAAGAGATTAGGTGTGCTAAGCCGACTCCGAACCTTCTTTACCCCTACACAGATTTTGACTTTATACACGGGTTTTATTCGCCCCTGTTTGGAGTACAACTCTCATGTGTGGGGAGGATCCCCACATGCAGCCCTTCTCAATAGGGTGGAGTCAAAGGCTTTTAGTCTCATTAACTCTCCTCCTCTTACTAGCTCCCTTCAACATCTATCTGTCTCTTCGCCGCACTGTTGCATCTTTATCTCTTTTCTTTCGCTACTTCAGTCTCCACTGTTCTTCTGAACTGTCTACTTGCATCCCTCCACCTCTACGACGGGCACGTAGTACCCGTCTAGCAACAACCTCTCATCTCTTTTCTGTCCAACTGTCTAATGCAAGAGTTAACCGTTACTCCCAGTCTTTCATTTATGCAACTGGTCAACCCTGGAACTCTCTTCCTCTGTCTGTACTTCCTACTTCCTATAATCTCCAGTCTTTCAAACGCAGTGTGCCCAGGCATCGAAATGAACGGATCTTGAATTTGGCTCTCTTTTGTGTTGTTTTTGTTTATTTTTGGAAGGAACGGTTTGCGGGCCCATGGCCTTTGGTTCCTTCTTCCTTGCATAAAAAAAAGAAAAAAAAAGTTAAAAATATATCAAATCTGGTGTGTGTGCTCTGATCCCTCTTTCTCCTCTCGATTGATTTCTCACCATTTCCCCTAGTACACTGTCATCCTTAATTATACACCAAAGCAATGATGAAGAGAGAATGAAAATACAAAAGTGAACTACTCTTACTACTCTAAGAATCTTATGGTTCACAATGTACTTCAGTACTTCTTTTAAAGTTATGCTTGCGTGCTGTTAAATACTTTCACTATACGCTACAGTACTTGAACGACAAAACCATTACATTCTTAAGCTGTTACATACGTTCCACCTTACTTCATAAGCTCGCATAATGAACAGCGTCAACGTTTTTGCCGATTACTGTGGAGAGAGAGAGGGAGGTTAAATTTTTTACGAAAATGGGAACACGTTTGCTAAATCGTGGTTCATACCACGATGCAGATTCATAAGAGTAGTTATGAACAACCCCACATTCTGGCGTATTACTATATTATTTTTGTTTTGTAATCATGCATTTATTTATTTGCTAAGTTAAATATGGCGAGCAGCTGTGAAAACAGACCTGTCTTCCCCTCTCTTCTCTATCCCTCTGCCCACCGCATCCACTTACGAGCATGGCAGGCCTACCGTGTCCTACTCACCACTTTCCCGCCGCTAGTCAAAGCCTCAAGCTAGTACAGTATTGCTATCGGAAGGTGGATTAGCGACGCCTCGTGTCTTAGTAGTTGAAGGGGACTGTAAATGAAAAGGGTGTTTTTTTTTTTTTTTTTTTTTTTTTTTTTTTTACTTGGGAACCGAAGGAATGCCTTCATTTCAAATGAATTATTATGTGATCGTGTAGATGTTTCGGTCAGTGAGATGAAGTCGAAATTTTCGAAATCTTGATTGGTGACTGAACTGATGTATGATCTATTACAGCGTGTGATGTGTCAAAAGATTATTCGTCTTTTATCTCATATATCTGTTTCAGAAAACCACCCAACAGTATAAGTAGAAAAGATGATCAGCTTGAAGGATGGATGGGTGGATGGTTTGTAAGTAACTGCGAGTACTCGTAATTACCGTGCCCTCGTATGGGTCTATATGAACCTCAGCCCTATTCAGTACTGTAGGTATGTGGGGCTTTAAAAGTTTGATCTCTCTCTCTCTCTCTCTCTCTCTCTCTCTTT
>JAGKTI010011986.1:0-14521 GCA_018397915.1 Birgus latro | reverse complement strand
CCTGTACTGTTGTTTGCAGATGATACTGTGTTGTTGAGTGAAGACGAAGGGGAGCTGCAAGGCTTGGTAGATGAGTTTGGGAGAGTGTGTAAGAAACGGAATCTAAAGGTGAATGTGGGGAAGAGTAAAGTGATGGTCTTCGAGAGAAGTGAAGCCAGTGAGTGTACAGTGAGATTGGATGGGAAGGAAATGGAGAATGTGAGTGAATTTAAGTACTTGGGCAGTGTGATGAGTAAGGATGGTAGTCTGGAGGGTGAAGTGCTCGAAAGGGTACAGCAGGGAAGGAAGGTTGCTGGTTCGTTGAAAGCAGTGATAAGAAACAGGGAGGTGAGCATGGAAGTGAAAAAGTTGTTACATGACAGTATTGTGATACCAACTCTGACATATGGAAGTGAAGCTTGGACCCTGTTGGAAGGACAGAAGTCAAGAGTGAGAGCAGTGGAAATGAGTTATTTGAGAGGAGCATGTGGAGTCACATGGAGAGACAGACTAACAAATGAGGAAGTGAAGGAGCGTTGTGGTGTGGTTGAGGACGTGATGGGAAGCGTTAGGAGAAACACGTTAAGGTGGTTTGGGCATGTGGAGAGGATGGAGAGTGAAAGATTGACGAGGAGAGTGTATGTGAGTGAGGTGGAGGGGGCGAGAGGGAGGGGGAGGCCGAGGATGAGATGGAGGGATGGAGTGGAGAGGTATATGAGAGAGGGGGGTGTGAGTTGGGAGCGTGGTAGTGAAATGGCAGGGGACAGAGTGACATGGAGGCGATTTGTTTGTGACCACCCCGTTCGGGATTGAGGCGTCTGGCAATAGATAGATAGAGAGATAGACTTTGTTCCACAGTGCAGGGTAGCAGTCAGAAATTTTTTTTTTTGTAGCCAAAAATCTTGATATGATTTTTTGAACTATGGCCTCAGTTCAGTGTCATTTTGGAGTGAAACCAGTTCTTCCCCCACCATTCCTGTTTCCTCATTGTTGATATCTAGGAATGGATTGATCACCCAGTTGGGTATTTAAATCAAAAAAAGATCCTGGAATCTGTCCGACATGTCTTTATGCAGCTCATCCACTTGAAGGTCATTGTCCGGCATGCTCTTCTGCTTCTCCAATTCAGAGAGGCTTGGAAACTGGGAGAGTTCACGATGGGCTATGTTATGTTTGAATAACTGTAACAGACAGAAACCCTGGAGAGGGCTAATTTGACTTTGATAAGGTTAACCTCATTTCCTTGCAGTTTCAAATTAATTTCGTTGAATGCTTACTCCCCCCTTTTATCTTACTGACTATGACTTACAAATATAAGAATCAAAGGAAGCCTGAGGACAGTAAATCACCCAGGGAGTTTAGAGTGGGTTCGTGGAATGTGGGAAGTTTGAGGAGAAGAGCGGGGGAAGTTGTTGAGGTATTCAGTAGGAGGTTGGTGGATGTGGCATGTTTGTTGGAAGCCTGGTACAGGGGTGGATCAGCCAGAAAGATTGTTGGGAAGGATTGCTACTATAAGTTGTTTGGGCAGGGGGGGGAACTGACGGATATGGGGGTGTGGGTGTGTTGGTTGTTAAGAAATGGGTGGAATATGCCATGAATGTTATGAGAGTAAGTGATAGGATATTAGTAGTGAAAATTTTGATTGGTAGGAAAATGATTGCAATTACTGTATATCGGCATATGCTCCACAGGTAGGATTGGATGACGCAGAGAAGGATAGATTTTGGGATGATTTAATACGTGTAGTAGTAGTAGTAGTTGTTCCCTAGGCACTCTGGCCGAACAGCCCCAGGTCCCTAAGGAAGGCCATGGCAGAGACCGGTCTTTCCCACAGAGCTCTCAAGGAGCGTATGTTGTGTTGTTGGCGTAGGTGATTGTGTGCAATGCAGTCTTCCATGATGTGCTTAATAGTATGGGGTGCTGTGTTACATCTAGACATGCATCAGCGACGGAGTCATCCAGCCTCTTCTGATAACTCAAGAGGGCTGGATGATGCCCACATCTCAGCCTGCCCAGGTCAACCCTGTCCTCACGGGGGAGATAGGATTCAGAAGGACGGATATTAGGAGGCCGTGCATGCAGCTGTGTGTTGTCTTTGAGTGACTGAATGGATTGGCGAGTGATTTTCATATGAATATGCTTCTGGAATTTGGTCTGAGGTGGGCAGGGGGGAGGAGATGATAGTATTTGTGTATGATATCGTCTACTGGGTGTTGTTTTGATGTTCCTTGGTGTGTGTGGATGTGCTGCCATGTAGTGTAGTGGATGTGGGTTTGTGGAGGCTGCAGCGAGAGTTTGGGTGCCTCTCATGTCTAGATAATCCTTGACTTTGAGGACTGTTTTTTTGGTGTAGGTGGTCCTTAGGTGTAGTAGCTTTGCAGCCGGTGATTATTTTTTAAGGCCTTGTTTTGTATGGTCTGAAGAGTGTTGTAGTGTGTTTTAGTGAGGTTAGGAACCCAAGCAGGGCTTGCATAATTCATCATTGAATGTATATATTGTTTGTATACTGTGGTGGTGGTTTCTTTGTTGTGTCCAAATGTTGTATGGGAAGGCATTGAGTCTTGGTGTTAATTTATTTTTGATGTTTGTGATTGTGTTGTTTAAATGACATTGATGTATTGTATGTTACATCAAGGATTTTGTGTGTGTGTGTGTGTGTGTGTGTGTGTGTGTGTGTGTGTGTGTGTGGTAGGGGAGTGTTGTCTATGGTGAGGTGTGGAATGTGACTGTGTTCTGCTGTCCAGTTTGTGAGAAGGGTCACTGTAGATTTGGCTGGGGCTATTTTGAGTCTGTGGTGAACCATTCATGTAGTGTGTTGAGGTAACGTTGGAGGATTTGTGTGGCTGTGTTTGCATTTTGGTTTGTGCATGTAAGTGTTATGTCATCTGCATAGGAAGCTATGTGTATTTGCTGTGTGTGGGGTGTGGGTATGTCATTCATGTATAGGTTGAATAGTGTAGGAGACAAGACAGATCCTTGAGGGACACCATTTGTGAAGTTTCTAATGTTCGAGGACTGACGAGCAAAAGTTACATGTGCATATATACCTGCTAAGTAGTTTGCTAGCCATCTTTTTGTGTTACTGAATACGTGTAGTAGGTAGTAGGTGGTATGGGCGATGATGAGGTAGTGGTTCTGCGAGGAGATTTAAGTGGTCATGTGGGTGAAGCAGCTCAAGATTATGAAGGAGTCCATGGGGGATGTGCGTATGGTGTGAGGAATGCGGAAGGTGAAAGAATACTCGTGTTTGGGGAGGCTATGGACGTGATTGTGTGCAACACACATTTTAGAAAAAGAATGAGTCGTTTGATTACTTGTGAGTCCGGGGGAAATAGCAGTCAGATATATTATTTTCTGGTCAGGAGGGTTGATAGGTTATTGAGGGATGTTAAAGGTATAGGAAGCGAGGAGTGTGTGCAGCAGCACAAACTGTTGATTTGTGACATGGTGCTTAAAGAACGAGTGATGAAAAGGAGGGCATGTGAACCTTGGAGGAAAATACAGAAGCTGGGAAACCAATCAGTAAGGGATGCCTTTTATAGTGAGATGAGGAGAGTTGTGGCTGAACAGGGAGCCGTAGATAGAGGCGTTAATGAATAGTATAGAGCCCTTAAGAACAACCTCTTGAGAGTTACCGAAGCAATATGCAGTTGGACAAGAGGCCCACCAAGACATAAAGTAACTTGGTGGTGGGATGAGGGTGTAGAAGCCGCAGTTAAGGAGAAAAGAAGGCTTTTCCAGGAATGGAAGAAGGGTGGTAACAGGGAGGAGTACTTGGCTGCCAAGCATAGGGCTAGAAGAGAGGTATACAGGGCGAAGTCTGAGTCACAGAGGCTTTTACTTGATAATCTAAATCATGGAGAAAGGAAAAATACGATTTTTAGGTTGGCAAATCAGGTGAAGAGGGATAATCGGGACATTGTAGGTGAGCAGTGTGTGAAGAATGATGAAGGAAGGGTAGTGGTGAACAGTGGGGATATTAAAGATGCATGGAGAGAGCATTATAGCCGGTTGTTGAATGAGGTGTTTGACTGGGATAGAGAAGGTTTGAAGCCAGCAGATCCAGTGTTTGGTCCTTGGCCTTTGATTGGCGCTGCTACTGTGAGTGCGGCAATAGGCAGGATGCAGGTGGGGAAGGCGGCATGAGTGTCTGGGTTGACTGCTGAAAAGTTGAAGGCCTCAGGAGATACTGGAGTGAGGTTAGTCACTGACCTGATAATTATGATTATATATGAATGTGTTGTCCCAGATGATTGGCTGAGGAGTGTAATTGTAAATGTGTACAAAGGGAAGGTTGATGCCCTGGAAAGGGGAAATTACAGAGGTATAAAGCTCTTAGATCAGATAATGAAAGTAATGGAGAGAGTTCTAGAAGGTATGATTAGAGAAAGAGTGAATATTGATGAGATGCAGTTTGGGTTTATACCAGGCATTGGGACCACTGATGCCATATTCATTGTTCGACAGCTTCAGGAAAAATATATTTGAAGGAAAAGGGAATTTTATTTTGTTTTTGTTGATTTGGAAAAGGCCTTTGACAGAGTCCCTAGAGGGGTGGTGAAGTGGGCAATGAGAAAGCTAGGGTTGGAAGAGTGGCTGGTTAGGGTGGTAATGGCCATGTATGTGGGTGCTCGCACCCGGGTAAGAGTGAATGGAGTTTTGAGTGATGAGTTTTCCGTGAATATTGGTGTGCATCAGGGGTCAGTTGAGTCTTGTTGTTTATCATGGTACTTAAAGCCCTCTCACGTGACTTCAGAGATGGACTCCCGTGGGAGATGTTGTATGCTGATGATTTGGTGTTGATTGCAGAGAATGAAAAGGAGGCAGAGGAAAGATTTAAGAAATGGAGAGATGGTATGTGGCACAAGGTCTTAAGGGTAAATGCAGATAAAACAAAAGTGATGATATCTAGGGTCAGTGTTGGTACAATCAGAGGAGAGGGAGAGTGGCCATGTGCAATTTGCCACAAAGGTGTGGGAAGTAATTCCATTTTGTGCAGTGTTTGCGATAAATGGGTACACAAGAGATGTGGTGGTATTAGAGGTAGACTGCGAGATAATGCTGATTTTATGTGTGCGGCGTGTCGGGGAGAGCAGGTGGAGATTGTTAGGTATGAAATGATTGAACTTGCTGGTGAGTCTCTTGTGTGTGTGGAAGAGTTTTGTTATTTGGGAGACATGTTATGTACCAGAGGTGGGACTGGAGCTAGCTCAGTTGCTAGGTGAGAAGTTGTTTGAAGAAGTTCAGGGAGCTGTTGCCTCTCCTGAGATTGAGAGGACTCTCCTTACGTGCTAATTGGTCTTTGTATGCAGCATGTGTTAGGAGTGTGATGCTGTATGGTAGTGAGACTTGGGCAGTAAAGGAAGAGAATATTTGCAGGCTTAAATGTACAGAAATGACAGTGATTAGATGGATGTGCAGTGCGTCCCTGCATGCAAGGCCTGAGGGGACTGGGTGTACGATGGAAGAGTTGAGAGGTAGGATGGGACTGGAGTGTATTGATGCTGTGATGAGGAGAGGTAGGCTGAGGTGGTTTGGAATGTGGAGAGGATGGGGGATGATAATTGGGTACAGAGGGTGAGAAGTGTTAATATTGAGGGAGGGGTTGGGAGGGGTAGACCGAGAAAGACATGGGATGAGGTCATTAAGTGTGACCTCAGGGTTAAGGGATTGAACAGGGAGGCTGCCAACAATCGAGCAGCATGGAGAGCCGCCATTAGGTGACCAAGGCCGACACATGTAAGCATGTTGGAGCTTTCAAAAACGAAACGAAACAAAACGAAACGAACTTTGTGAATACATCTGACAAGTAAGCAGTGTCATAGTTAATGAATACATCTGACAAGTAGGCAGTGTCATACTTAATGTTTCTTAGTTCATCACAGAGAACAGAATTGGAATCTTGGAGGAATTGAACAACTGTTTTAGAAAGTGAATAGAAACATCTTAGGCCGTTTCCCTTTAACAGCCATCTAACTTCTGTGTGCAAAAACAAATGTTCAAAATCTTTTTCATTCTCAGTGCAGAGCTGTTGAAACAGTTGAGAATTGAGAGCATGTGCCATGATTTTATTTACTTCTGTGAGAACAATGCTCAGTGATTTGTGAAGTTGACCACTTGGGTTTCTTGCGACCCGATGTTGCATCTGGATTACACAGTGCACCGTAAACACACCAGGTACAGGTTTCTTCAAGAAACTGAAGAAACCACTATGACCTCTCATCGATGGTGCCCCATCTGTTGCACAAGCAAGAATGTTGGCAAGTGTGATGTCTTTCGCTTTGAAATAATTCTTGACAACACAAAATACCGACTCCCCTTTTATGTCTGTTTCTAGTTGTCTTGCAAATAACAGCTCTTGAACCTAACTTTCATCTTTGATGAAACGAACATAAGCAAGAAGCAAAGTTTCATTGCCTGGCAGAGTGGACTCATCTAATTGTAAGCTAAATTCTGTTATCCTAAGCATGTTGCACAACGTGTCTTCAATGTATTCAGCCATTTCATCCACTCTTCTTTGAACAGAGTTATTGCTGAGATGAATTGCTTTAATAATTTGTTCATGTGACTTGTGTTAAACTGTGTGCGGAACCTCTCTTACTGCTGGCAGAATGAGCTCTTCTCCAGTTGTATGAGGCTTACCAGACGTAGCAGTCAGCGATGAGATGTTCTATGTTGCACACAAACCATCATTGGATTGTTGTGAAGTGCTAGCAAACATATTTCCAGTGGTTTTCCATTTCTGAAAGTTTTCCTGGAAGTGACTGAAAATATGCCAGGTTTTTGACTGCTTTAGCCATCCATGATTGATAGAGAGTGTATTTTCTTCAAATGTTCAAGAAGCCTGGAAGGTTTCATGGCTTCATTTGAAAAGACTCTTTCACACATTTGGCACATTGATTGCTGTTGGTTATTTGGTGCTGATACAAATCCATATATTGCCTACACTTCTTTTTTGTTTGCTGTGCTGTGGCCATATTTTATTCTGGAACAAAAAACATAAGTTCTTGTAAAAAAAGTCATGCCAGTCACAACAAAATTCAGCTGAAAAAATGTAAGGAAATACAATAGTAATGCAGTTACTAGGAAAAGTACAAGACACAATAATACAAGTACAAATTTGAAACCAAAAAATCAGATACTTAAGAACTACTTAACATTAGAAGTTAAAGTTAAGGCCAGTTCTAACAAATATGGATCTGCACTCCGGATTTCCATACGGACAATATGTGGACCACATTAATGACGTCACAGTACGGCCTTTGGGACTGAACATAAGGAGTTGAACTGGGTGGTAAACAAAAGTAAAAATGAATTGCCACTTAGTAATATTAATGATTTTACGTCTTAGCTGTTGTTATGCCAAGTGATGGGAGGATACTTTTTAATAATACGTTCATTATTGTATTGAGAGAGAAGAAATAGGAGTGTAAACATGGCCTCTTCCAACTTTTGATTCGAAAATTGAAAAAGGTTATGTTTACATTGTACATTCTAGCAAATGAAAACAAATGTAAAGAGCATGCAAACTACAACAAATTTACCAGAAAAACATCAGATGTGGGGGTTCTGCTTTATTATCAAAGTGAGTGTTACAACTAACAGTGAAAATAGTCCAAATCACAGCCTTAGCACAGCAACATTTCCACACCCTTTGGCATCCCTCCAATACTGCTCAGTTACATCTCTGTTATATTATTAAATTATGTACATTACAAGACTGAAAATAACTTGCAATGCTTACAAACATAGTGCGTTAGCCTTTGCAGACGTCTGCTGGCTGGTGTATGGCGCATGTCCTGTCCAGACCACATCACCAAGATATAAATAAACAAATGTTCAGATTTTTAACTCCAACTTCAGACCACAAAATAAAATAAAACCTTGCTTTCATGTTAATTTTATTCTTTCCAAAGCATACACGTTCCCTAAGTGTTTGCAACTTAGATTTTGTTATTTAGATTTTGTAAAAAAATTAAATTTTACTTGGTTCTGATGCCCCCCTACTGCCCCCTGTTACCTCACTTCCCCCCTGGATTTTTCCACTACCCCCAGGGGGGTGGTGCTGCCCACTTTGGGAACCACTGCTTTAGCATATTATATACTGTATATAGATGGAAATAATGGTTTTGTTGGTGATAATGATGAACTTCTTGACTTCATTTCTTTTTCAGGCTGCCTTTGAAGCAGTAATGAAACTGTGGAACAAGAAGCCTTTAAAGGCATATGGAGTTCGCATATTAGAGTCAGTGTTAGTGATACGAATAAACAAATGTTCGGATTTTTACCTCCAACTTCGGACCACAAAATAAAATAAAACTGTGGTTTCATGTTAATTTTATTCTTTGCAAAGCATACACGTTCCCTAAGTGTTTGCAACTTAGATTTTGTTATGTAGATTTTGTCAAAAAATTAAAAAAATTTTACTTGGTTCTGATGCCCCCCTACTGCCCCCTTTTACCTCACTTCCCCCCTGGATTTTTCCACTACCCCCAGGGGGGCGGTGCTGCCCACTTTGGGAACCACTGCTTTAGCATATTATATACTGTATATAGATGGAAATAATGGTTTTGTTGGTGATAATGATGAACTTCTTAACTTCATTTCTTTTTCAGGCTGCCTTTGAAGCAGTAATGAAACTGTGGAACAAGAAGCCTTTAAAGTCATATGGAGTTCGCATATCAGAGTCAGTTTTAGTGATACTTTGTTCAATCATCAAAGGTGAAGCCATCATCAATGAGCGCATGTCCAAGGAGAAAGATAGCAATGTCTCTACCACATCTGCCTCCTCATCTACCAGTACTACCACCACCACTGCCACCACAGCTACCAGCACTGCAGCCTCTACCACCACCACCACAAGTAGCATTACAGTCACCACTACAGCTACAGCTACTGCATCTGTCACATCAACAACTACTTCTGCTGTTGTTGCAGCTGCTGCCACACCAGTTCAGCCAGATGCAAGTGCCCAGAGTGCAGGAAGCGCTGAACCAGATGTGAACCAGCAGCACTTGCAGGCACTAATGGACATGGGATTTGCAAGGGAGAGGTGTCTTGAGGCAATTGCACAGACTCACACACTACAGCAGGCCACTGAATATCTACTGGCGAGTCAGCTCATGGAACATGTTGCAGGGGTAGCTATAACCACTTACTAACATTTCATTGAAGTATTGGAAGAAATAATTGGGAGCTCTTGTTATTACTGACAGTAATATGGAAGTAGTATGCCTTTTGTGTGAAAAGGTACTGCATTTTAGTAGTGAAATAGTTCACTTACAGGTAACAGTGTCTGCATGTACATGTATATAAAATGGAAATGACAAGATTGGTGTGTAATGCCAAACTAGAAGTAGTTATAATCTAGAATAAATAAGAACATTTGGGTTGAAAAGGTATATGGAAGAATAATTATACAGAAGGTAAGGAATTCATCTGCATGTCTGGTGAGTGATGAACAGAATACAGGAGGGTCCCAGTATACAAGCATCCACTACACGGGAAGCCGATGATACAAGACTGGGCAGTTTAGACCCAAATTCGGTGGTGCGAGCATGAAAATCTGATGTTACTGTGGGGTTTAGTTAATCTAACCCTCATATTCCCATAAGTTATATATTCCGCTTTATGAGTTTTCGCTGTCTTATTTTTTCACCGTTAACCCTAAAATACGCAATTTGATTGACCGAACTTCCCCGAAAACCTGTATATGTTGTTGATTTTTCATCTCTTATGGAAGTAAAAATTTTTATGCCCAAGGTTTAGAGCTTGAATTTACACACCTTATGCTGCAAACCAGAGCATTTTAGACTAACTGGTTCATGAGCTATTGCCCGTCAAAGTTGAAAAACGTTACCCTTCCAGACAGGGCGACTCCAGTTTTCTATGTGCTCCCACCCTCTTGCATCCTCATTCCTCCCCTCCCATTACCTTCCTCACCCACTTCCATCCCCCCCCCCCCCTTTTTCCCCTCCCCCAACCCCCCCCTCCCTCCCTACCCCAGCCTTCAGAATTTTCCAGCTTTTATTTTTTTTTTATTTTTTATTTTTTTTTAATAGCATGCAAAATAATTATGTCAGTGTTCCTCACTCACTCCCAACACCCTTCCCCCCAACACTTCTCCCCTCCCCACCTTCCCTTCCCCCACCTTCCCTTCCCCCACCTTCCCTCCCCCCACCTTCCCTCCCCCCATCCCCTTCCTGCATTGATGTGTAGCTGTCAAAATAAAAAAGAAATTGAGCAAAAGCATGCAAAACCTTTTTCTTGGGGTTACTTACGCACTCCACCATCCTTTCTCCCCTCACCTCTTTCCCCCCATCCCATCCCCTCAAAGCTGTCAAATCAAGTAGCTGTAAGAATTTCAAGGGGAAGTAAAAAAGCTAAAGCATACAAAATAATTATAATGGTCTAAGAGAAAGACAAACACACAAATACACAATTTATTTCTGTATTATAAAACATAAACATTACTAACATTTCATGAAACATTACGGTATATTCACGGAGGTATGGGACTTGTGTTTTTGCACCGCTGACCCTAACTGTCCAGCGAGATTGGGGATAGAGGTACCTGCCCTTGTGATAGCTGAGAGACTGAAACTCTGAACCACAGAGAGTGACTTATCAAATGCTTTGATAAACAAAGAGTACAAAGAAATACATCAAAAGGATAAGAATATGCAAAAAACCTTTGGCAGGTACATAATTGTGCCTGTTTCCCCCCCCCCCAAAAAAAACATGGAAATTCATTTAAAAAAACATGAAAAAAACACACATACTATGTTTCATGCATTGGTGTATGGAATTACACAAACAATAATCTGGTATTGAATGAAAGCACGTGACATGAATAGTAACAATTATGTATAATACTCTAGTGGGGGGTGAGGAGGTAAGTGGATGGCATACTACAGGGGGTGGAGGTGGGGTGGGGAGAGACCTGAAGGGGTGGTATGGGGGTATAGAGGTGGGAGAGAGAGACCACAAGACTAAGAAGAAAAGAAGAGAGGGAGTACAGTATGGGGGTATAGAGGTGGGAGACAGACACCACAAGACTAAGAAGAAAAGAAGAGAGGGCGTACAATGGTTTGGAGGTTGGGTAGGAGGGATATAACCCTCTCCAGAGAGACAGGGAGGGGGGGGAGGGGGGGGAACCACAGTGGCATGATGGAGGATGGTGGGGGAGGGGGCGGGAGGGAGTAGGAGGCAGTCAGAGGCGAGGGAGGGTGAGAGGGAACAAAGGTATTGGGGTAGAGGAAGGTGGTGAGAGAGCAGTGGGGGAGTCACCCCCCTACCACGGATAGGGGCCCAGATCCTCCCCCCCTCCCTACTCAGGATTTAGTTCTCTTTGGTTTGCATCGATATACATCGGGCCAGAGCCTAGTGTCCGCTGTTTTTTACAAAGGCTCCTCTACCAATCATATTCAGCATCAAGCGAAATTCTGGAAAAGGATCGATTTATTAGTATTTTAGGGGTTAAATTGAATTTTCACTGTCCAAGCAGTCCTCCATTGACACATCTCACTTGTATGATGGGACCTGCCTAGAATGGTTTTGCCTGTGGTCGGGGATATTGGAATCAGGTAATCGCAGTTGACTAGGCAGTGAGAAAGACTGTAAGATGTATACAGTAATCCCTCTCAAACTACTGTTTTCATGGTTTACTCTCTGTGTGCTGTTGGTGGTGCCCATTGTCCACTCACGATATAGTTCTGCCTACTTCTTACTCCATGTCTGCCATTCTTTTCTGTATGTGTTCTCCTCCCTTCCTATTTCTCCCATCTTTTCTGTCACAATTTACTACTATTCTTTGCAGTTCAGGTGGCTGTATACTGAGTGACAATCTGAATGGTTTCTTGTAGCTTGGGAAACAATTTACTACTCTGGGTGGTAACCATATACAGTAGGGCCTCGCAACTAGCAATCTTAAGAGACTGATGAAACCTCGCTAGTCGTGAAACCGCTAATTTGGAGGCAAACTTTATTTAGCGAAAAATAAAAATAGACTGGAACATTTAGAAAGTTCGACCATTTTTCCTTTTTTCTCTACTTCTATCCACTAAATAGTTCATCCATCCATCCATCATCCAATCCTACGTTGCCCCATGAGGAGCGTAGGAGCCTGGGGCTAGGCAGGTTAGTCCTGACATTTAAGATGAGAGTGACCAGCCTCATTCATCCCCAAGTGGCATTACCTGAGCAATAAAACCCAACCACCGCTTGGATATAAACCTTCACCAGCTCAGTCTGATTGGAGTGCCGTAATTACCCACTAAACCATCAGGTGCCAAAATTTGGTTATGTGGTTACCACCCAGCAAAGTAAATGGTTTCCTGGTGTACAGGAAACCATTTGGCTTGTCACTCAGTATAGAGTCACCCACAGGCAGAAGGAAAGGGAAAGAATGAAGGAAAGAAAGAGAGAAGAGTGAGTGTTAGGTCACCTGTAGGCAGAAGGACAAGGAAAAAATGAAGGAAAGAATAGTCACGTTTTAATATTTGTCATTTTCATCATCTGGACCTCCTTTCCCACCCTTGGGCAGAGTGAGGAGTAGCAATGTCCAGACATCCCAAATTGCCCAATCCAATGGGCCACATTTCTATTCACTCATCATTCAAGCCCCTAGAATCCTGGCTTTATTGGATATGCAAAAACATTCATCACGTTTTGTAGCTTCACTTAAACATATCCGATTGAGTCAATCTGGGTGCTGCCACCTTAAAAAAGGGTGCCAAATCCCTGATCATGCACTTCTAACAACATTCATCCAGCCAGCTCGATTTCTTGTCAGTTCCCTGGCCTCACCGACTTCCAAACCTCTCTTCTTCACACACTCATCCACCATATCTCTCCACCTTCTTCATGGCCTACCTCACCTCCTCCTTTCTTCCATTTCACTCAAATATACCTTTTTCACCACTATTGTTATCCATTCTCTCCACATGACAATACCCTCACAGTACACTCTCTTTGATTCTGGTGTCCACCGACTTTCTCACTCCACATCTTTCACGAATCACATTACTTCATATCCTATCCACCCTCTCTACTCCACATACATTCCTCAGCTGTCCCGTCTCGTCTGCTCTTACTCTTGACTTCTCATTTTCATGTCACACCATAGTCTCACATCCATATGTTAAAGTTGGCACTCCTTCATGTAAGCCTCATAGAGCTGCATCACTCAAGCCTCTGTTTCTTATCAAGGCCTTCATTGCACCAGCTACTTTCCTTCCTTGTGTCACTCTACTTTCCATATCTTTTGCACATTTTCCTCTCTTTTCTGTCACTGTACCCAGGTATTTGAACTCTAACCAATTCCAGTCTCTCTCCATTCACTGTAACATTGCACTGGGAGTCACCTTTTCTCTCAATAACCACCACATCACTCTTTTTCTTTTCACTCTCAAGGCATGATGCTCACAGACATCTACAAAACTCTTCACAAATATACCAAGCTCTTGTCTGGTATTTGCAAGTAGCACTTCATCATCAGCATGCAACAAATTTGAGATATTCCATTCATCACCATTCATTACCAACACCATCCCCCTCTCCATGACTCGTGTTTTTACTTCTCTCATTACCCCATCCATATATACAGTAAACCCTTGATAAGCCGAACTGTATGGGGCTCTACCCTGGTTCGAATTACCGAATTTTCCGTCTTACCGAATTTTCACCCCCCAAAATTGCTAAATTACCGAATTATCACCCCCCAAAATTGCTAAGACAATACCTATTACTTGTCCTTTCAACACTAAATTAAAGAAGCATATATAAATAAATTAGTTATGACAAAAAACAATATAGTGCATTTAATATACATTTAACCCCTTCAGTGCTGGGTGTATTTTCATTTTGTTCTTGCTGCCACCAGACAATTTTAGTCAGTGTAGGTTGGATCTGTGGAAGTGCACGGGGTTGGTACAGCCTTCGTTAGCCCCTTCAGTATGAGTGCCATAAAATCGGCTGGAGGAAGCATAAATAAAGTAGAAATAGACGTCACAGTACTGAAGTGTTTAATTGGTAGAAAATCATTCACAGAGGCAGTACTGACTGTCGGTAACGTGTGTTGGAGATGGATTTTCACCCCTCCAAATTGCAATAACAATACTTATTACTTGTCTTCTTAACACTAAAGTAAAGGAGCATATACAGTGTATAAATTAATAAAGGAAGACAAAAAAGAAAGAATTCAGTGCACATAATTTGCCTTTCGTCAGAGGCAGAAGATCGTTGGCAGTTTGTTTTGTTTTAGAGACGGAGGTGGTGGTGGTGGTTTAACTCACACTTGAACGTAAATTCTAAAAAGTACCCAGAATTTATTTCACTCTATATTAAGAACTAAACTTAAATGTAATCACTATAATAGACTGCAGTGTAACACCTTTCATTAGAAGCAGTAGATTCTTTGGCAGTTTGTTTTGTTTTGGAGACAGAGGTGATGGAGGTGGTTGAGTTCATACTGTAATGTAAATTCTAAACAATATCCAGTGTTTCTTTCACTCTATATTAAGAACTAAACTTAAATGTAATC
>JAGKTI010011985.1:5439-25381 GCA_018397915.1 Birgus latro | reverse complement strand
CTCACAAGTGTCTTCTTAGTTCTGAATATAATATAATGTGTTTTATAATCAACTTTGAGAAAACTTGAGTAAGTTGCATATTCAGCGTTCTCGCAGAGAAATACGCTTATTCGGCCATCTTCAGATTAAATGAGTAAGGACCTTCCTCCGAAACGGATGCTAACAGCCGGAACTATTTTACAATTTGCACTATTTCTTGTCCTTGAAGTCACTGCGAATGGAAAAAAAAAATAGAAAATTAGTTAATAATCCAGAATTCCGTCTCAAGAGGAATCACAGTATTGAGAGATTTTACCTAAGGAAATGTGGTTTATGGTATAACTGAAACCTTGATATCGTGAAAATGTTTTCGTTGTTATTTTTTTTTACCACCTGGAGGCTCGACGTAACTTTAAACTGCTTCAGCTAGAGAAGAAAAATTAATTTGAAGTTTGTAAATTGACTCGGTGATCCTCACAATGTTTCAAGCTTTTTGTTCTTAAAAACCTAATCTGCCAGCTCTCTTTACGTGTCAGTCGACTTCTTGTTATCCTTCATAAATGTTACATTTTCACAATCACAAGTGTTTTCTTAGTTCGGAATATAATATAATGTGTTTTATAATCAACTTTGAGAACACTCGAGGAAGTTGGAAATTGAACGTTCTCGCCGAGAAATACGCTTATTCAGCCATCATTAGATTAAAAGAAAATGGACCTACCACCAAAACGGATGCTATCACCCGGAACAATTTCACAATTTACACTACATCTTGTCCTGGAAGTCACTGGGAATTGGAAAAAAAAGTGACAAATCAGTTAATAATCCAGATTCCTGTCAAAAGAGGAATCACAGAATTGAGAGATTTTACCTAAGAAAAAGTTGTTTCTGGTGTAACAGAAACCTTGATATTGTGATTTTTTTTTTTTTACCGCCACGAGCCTTGATGTAATTTAAACTGTGCTGGAGAAAGAAATTGAAGTTTTTAAATTGTTTCGGTGATCCTCAACGTTTCAAGATTTTTGTTCATAAAAACCTAAGGTGCCAGGTCTTTCTACGTGTCAGTCGACCTCTTGTCATCCTTCATATGTGTGACATTTTCACCCTTAAAAGTGTCATCTAAGTTATGAATATAATATAATGTATTTTACAATCAACTTTGAGAACACTTGAGGAAGTTACATATTAAGCGTTTTCGCCTAGAAATCCGCTTATTCAGCCATCATTAGATTAAAAGAGAATGGACCTAGCTCAATACGGATGCTATCACCCGGAAAAATTTCACAATTTGCACTACTTCCTGTCCTTGAAGTCACTGCGAATTGGGGAAAAAAATATCAAATCAGTTAATAATCCAGATTTCCGTCAAAAGAGGAATCACATCACTGAGAGATTTTACCTAAGTAAATGTTGTTTTTGGTTAAAGAAACCTTGTTATTGTGAAAATGTTTTTTTTTTTTTTAACCACGCGACTCGACGTAATTTAAACTGTGCTGGGAAAAAAATGATTTTTAAATTATTCCGGTAATCCTCACAATGTTTCAAGAGTTTTTTCTTAAAAACCTAATGTGCCAGCTCTCTTCACGAGCCAGTCGACTTTTTTTTATCCTCCATAAATATGACACTTTCACCCTCACAAGTGTCTTCTTAGTTCTGAATATAATATAATGTGTTTTATAAACTTTGAGAACACTTGAATAAGTTGGATATTCAGCGTATTCGCCGAGAAATACGCTTATTCAGCCATCATCAGATTAAAAGAGAAAGAACCTTCACACAAAACGGATGCTAACAGGCGGAACTATTTTACAATTTGCACTATTTCTTGTTCTTGAAGTCACTGCGAATGGGGAAAAAAAATTCGAAAATCAGTTAATAATCCAGAATTTCGTCTCAAGAGGAATCACAGTATTGAGAGATTTTACCTAAGGTAATCTGGTTTATGGTGTAACAGAAATCTTGATATTATGAAAATATTTTCGTTTTTTTTTTTTTTACCCCCTCAAGGTTCGACTTAATTTCAAACTGGTTCCGCTAGAGAAAAAAAATAAATTGAAGTTTTTAAATTGTCTCGGTGATCCTCACAATGTTTCAAGATATTTGTTCTTAAAACGCTAATGTGCCAGCTCTCTTTACGTGTCAGTCGACTTCTTGTTATCTTTCATAAATGTGACATTTTCACCCTCACAAGTGTCTTCTTAGTTCGAAATATAATATAATGTGTTTTCCAATTACGTTTTAGATCACTTGAGGGAGTTGGATAATCAACGTTCTCGCCTAGAAATACGCTTATTCAGCCATCACTGGATTAAAAGAGAATGGACCTTCCTCCAAAACGGATGCTATCACCCGGAACAATTTCACAATTTACACTACTTCTTGTCCTTGAAGTCACTGAGAAGTAGGGAAAAAAATCACCAAATCAGTTAAAAATCCAGATTTCCGACCCAAGATGAATCACAGTATTGGGAGATTTTACCTAAGAAAAAGTTGTTTTTGGTGAAATAGAAACATTAATGTTGATTTTTTTTTCTCTTAAAAACCTAAGGTGTCAGCTCTCTTTTCGTGTCAGTCGACTTCTTGTTATCCTTCATAAATGTGACACTTTCACCATCATAAGTGTCTTCTTAGTTCGGAATAAAATATAATGTGTTTTACAATCAACTTTGAGAACACTTGAGGATGCTGATATTCAACGATTTCACCGAGAAAGAGGATTATTCAGCCATAATTAGATTAAAAGAGAATGGACATATCTCGAAAAACGAATGCTATCACACGGAAAAATTTCACAATTTGCACTACTTCTTGTCCTTGAAGTCACTGCGAATTGAGGAAAAATAAAATTGACAAATCAGTTAATAATTCAGATTTCAGTCTAAAGAGGAATGACACCATTGAGAAATTTTACCTAAGAAAAGGTTGTTTTTGGTGTAACAGAAACCTTGATAATGTGAAAATGTTATTTATTTATTTATTTTTTTTTTTAACGGCACGAGGCTCGAAGTAATTTAAACTGTGCTGGAGAGAAAAAATAAGGTTTTTAAATTATTCCGGTGATCTTCACAATGTTTCAAAGATTTTTTTTCTTAAAAACCTAATGTGCCAGCTATCTTTACGTGTCAGTCGACTTCTTGTTATCCTTCATAAATGTGACATTTTCACGCTCACAAGTGTCTTCTTAGTTCGGAATATAATATAATGTGTTTTACAATCAACTTTGAGAACACTTGAGGAAGTTGGATATTCAACGTTCTCGCCGAGAAATACGCTTATTCAGCCATCATTAGATTAAATGAGAATGGTCCTACCTCCAAAACGGATGCTATCACCCGGAACAATTTCAAATTTACACTAGTTTTTGTCGTTAAAGTCAATGCGAAATAGGGAAAAAAAATCGCCAAATCTGTTAAAAATCCAGATTTCCGACCCAGGAGGCTTCACAGTATTGAGACATTTTACCCAAGAAAAAGTTGTTTTTGGTGTAATAGAAACCTTGATATTGTGAAATTTTTTTCTTTTTTTTTGCTCTTAAAAACCTAAGGTGCCAGCTCTCTTTAAGTGTCAGTCGTCTTCTTGTTATCCTTCATAAATGTGACATTTTCACCATCATAAGTGTCTTCATAGTTCGGAATATAATATAATGTGTTTTACAATCAACTTTGAGAACTCGAGGAAGTTGATATTCAACGTTCTCGCCGAGAAATAGGTTTATTCAGCCATCAATAGATTAAAAGAGAATGGACCTATCTCCAAAACGGATGCTATCACCCGGAAAAATTTCACAATTTGCACTACTTCTTGTCCTTGAAGTCACTGCGAATTTGGGAAAAAAAATGACAAATCAGTTAATAGTCCAGATTTCGGTCAAAAGAGGAATCACACCATAGAGAGATTTTGCCTAAGAAAAAGTTGTTTTCGGGGTAACAGAAACCTTGATATTGTGAAAATGTTATTTATTTATTTATTTATTTTTTTTTTTTACCGCCACGAGGCTCGTCGTAATTTAAACTGTGCTGGTGAAAAAAAAAAATGGTTTTTAAATTATTCCGGTGATCCTCACAATGTTTCAAGATTTTTTTCCCGTAAAAACCTAATGTGCCAGCTCTCTTCACGTGTCAGTAGACTTCTTGTTATCCTTCGAAAAAATGACATTTTCACCATCACAAGTGTCTTCTTAGTTCTGAATATAATATAATGTGTTTTATAATCAACTTTGAGAACACTTGAGTAAGTTGCATATTCAGCGTTTTCGCCGAGAAATACGCTTATTCAGCCATCATCAGATTAAATGAGTAAGGACCTTCCTACAAAACGGATGGTAATAGCCGGAACTATTTTACAATTTGCACTATTTCTTGTCGTTGAAGTCACTGCGAATGGGAGAAAAATCGAAAATCAGTTAATAGTCCAGAATTCCGTCTCAAGAGGAATCACACTTTTGAGAGATTTTACCTAAGGAAATGTGGTTTGTGGTGTAACAGACACCTTGATATTGTGAAAATGTTTTCGTTTTTATTTTTTTACATTTTTTTTTACCGCCTCGAGGATCGACGGAATTTTAAACTGCTTCTGCTAGAGAAAAAAATAAATTGAAGTTTTTAAATTGTCTCGGTGATCCTCACAATGTTTCAAGATTTTTGTTCTTAAAAACCTAATGTGCAAGCTCTCTTTACGTGTCAGTTGATTTATTGTTATCTTTCATAAATGTGACATTTTCACCCTCACAAGTGTCTCCTTAGTTCGGAATATAATATAATGTGTTTTACAATCAACTTTGACAACACTTGAGGAAGTTGGATATTCAACGTTCTCACCGAGAAATACGCATATTCATCCATCATTAGGTTAAAAGTGAATGGACCTGCCTCCAAAATGGATGCTATCACCCGGAACGATTTCAAAATTTACACTACCTCTTGTCCTTCAGGTCACTGCGAATTAGAAAAAAAAAACCGCCAAATGAGTTAAAAATCCAGAAATCCGACCCAAGAGGAATCACAGTATTGACACATTTTACCCAAGAAAAAGTTGTTTTTGGTGTAATAGAAACAATGATATTGTGAAATTTATTTCTTTTATTTTGCTCTTAAAAACCTAAGGTGCCAGCTCTCTTTACGTGTCAGTGGACTTCTTGTTATCCTTCATAAATTTGACATTTTCACCCTCATAAGTGTCTTCTTAGTTGTGAATATAATATAATGTGTTTTATAATCAACTTTGAGAACACTTGAGGAAGTTGATATTCAACGTTCTCGCCGAGAAATAGGCTTATTCAGCCATCATTAGATTAAAAGAGAATGAACCTATCTCCAAAACGAATGCTATCGACCGGAAAAATTTCACAGTTTGCACTACTTCTTGTCCTTGAAGTCATTGCGAATTGGGGAAAATATAAAATGACAAATCAGTTAATAACCCAGATTTCCGTCAAAAGAGGAATCATACCATTGAGAGATTTTACATAAGAAAAAGTTGATTTTGGCGTAACAGAAATACTGATATTGTGGAAATGTTATTTTTTTTTTTTTACCACCACGATGCTTGAAGAAAATTAAACTGTGCTGGAGAAAAAAATAATGGTTTTTAAATTATTCCGGTGATCCTCACAATGTTTCAAGATATTTTTTCTTAAAAACCTAAGGTGCCAACTCTCTTCACGTGTCAGTCGACTTCTTGTTATCCTTTATAAATATGACATTTTCACCCTCACAAGTGTCTTCTTAGTCCTGAATGTAATATAATGTGTTTTATAATCAACATTGAGAACACATGAGTAAGTTGCATATTCAACGTTTTCGCCAAGAAATACGCTTATTGAACCATCATTGGATTAAATAAGTAAGGACCTTCCTATAAAACGGACTTAAACAGCCGAAACTATTTTACAATTTGCCACATTTCTTGTCCTTGAAGTCACTGCTAATTGAAAAAAAATGATAATCAGTTAATAATGCAGAATTCTGTCTCAACTTGAATCTCAGTATTGAGAGATTTTACCTAAGGAAATGTGGTTTATGGTGTAACAGAAATCTTGATATTGTGAAAATGTTCGTTTTTTTTTTTTTTTACCGCCTCGAGGCTCGACGTAATTTTAAAATGCTTCTGCTAGAGAAAAAAAATAAACTGAAGTTTTTAAATTCTCTCGTTGATTCTCACAATGTTTCAAGCTTTTTGTTCTTGAAAATCTAATGTGCAAGCTCTCATTACGTGCCAGTCGACTTCTTGTTATCCTTCATAAATGTGACATTTTCATCCTCAGAAGTGTCTTCTTAGTTCGGAATATAATATGAATGTGTTTTACAATTAACTTTGAGAACACTTGAGTAAGTTACATATTCAGCGTTTTTGCCGAGAAATTCGCTTATTCATCCATCATCAGATTAAAAGAGTAAAGACCTTCCTACAAAACGGATGCTAACAGCCAGAACTATTTTACAATTTGCACTATTTCTTGTCCTTGAAGTTACTGCGAATGGGAAAAAAAATCGAAAATCAGGTTTTAATCCAGAATTATGTCTCAAGAGGAATCACAGTATTGAGAGATTTTACCTAAGGAAATGAGGTTTATGGTGTAACAGAATCCTTGATATTGTGAAAATGTTCGTTTTTTTTTTTTACGCTTCGAGGCTCGACGTAATTTTAAAATGCTTCTGCTAGAGAAAAAAAATAAAGTTTTTAAGTTGTCTCGGTGATCCTCACAATGTTTCAAGCTTTTTGTTCTTAAAAACTTTATGTGCAAACTCTCTTTACGTGTCAGTCGACCTCTTGTCATCCTTCATATGTGTGACATTTTCACCCTTGAAAGTGTCATCTAAGTTCTGAATATAATATAATTTGTTTTACAATCAACTTTGAGAACACTTGAGGAAGTTACATATTAAGCGTTTTCGCCTAGAAATATGCTTTTTCAGCCATCATTAGATTAAAAGACAATGGACCTATCTCAAAAACGGATGCTATCACCCGGATGAATTTCACAATTTGCACTACTTCCTGTCCTTGAAGTCACTGCGAATTGGGAAAAAAAGTGACAAATCAGTTAATAATCCAGATTTCCGTCAAAAGAGGAATCACAGCTTTGAGAGATTTTACCTAAGAAAAAGTTGTTTTTGGTGTAAGGGAAACCTTGATATTCTGAAAATGTTATTTTTTTTTTTTTTTTTACCGCCACGAGGCTCGACGTAATTTAAACTGTGCTTGAGAAAATATAATGATTTTTAAATTATTACGGAAATCCTCACAACGTTTCAAGATTTTTTTTTCCCTAAAAACCCAAGGTGCCAGCTCTCTTCACGTGTCAGTCGACTACTTGGTATCCTTCATAAATATGATATTTTCACCATCACAAGTGTCTTCTTAGATCGAAATATAATATAATGTATTTTATAAACTTTCAGAACACTTGAATAAGTTGCATATTCAGCGTATTCGCCGAGAAATACGCTTATTCAGCCATCATCAGATTAAAAGAGTAAGGACTTCCTACATAACGGATGCTAACAGCCGGAGCTATTTTACAATTTCCACTATTTCTTGTCCTTGAAGTCACTGCGAATGGGAAAAAAAAAAATCGAACATCAGTTAACAATCGAGAATTCCGTCTCAAGATGAATCACAGCATTGAGAGATTTTACGTAATTAAATGTGGTTTATGGTGCAACAGAACCCTTGAAATAGTGAAAATATTTTCGTTTTTTTTTTATATTTTTACCCCCTCGAGGCTCGACGTAATATTAAACTGTCTCTGCTAGAGTAAGAAAATAAATTGAAGTTTTTAAATTGTCTCGGTGATCCTCACAATGCTTCAAGATATTTGTTCTTAAAAACCTAATGTGCCAGCTCTATTTACGAGTCAGTCGACTACTGGTTATCCTTCATAAATGTGACATTTTCACCCTCACAAGTGTCTTCTTTGTTCGGAATATAGTATAATGTGTTTTACAATCAACTTTGAGAACACTTGAGGAAGTTGGATATTCAACGTTCTCGCCGAGAAATACGCTTATTCAGCCATCATTAGATTAAAAGAGAACGGACCTACCTCCAAGACGGATGCTATCACCCGGAACAATTTCACAATTTACACTACATCTTGTCCTTGAAGTCACTGAGAAGTAGGGAAAAAAATCACCAAATCAGTTAAAAATCCAGATTTCCGACCCAAGAGGAATCACAGAATTGGGAGATTTTATCTAAGAAAAAGTTATTTTTGTTGTAATAGAAATATTGATGTGAGTTTTTTTTTTTTTTGCTCTTAAAACCTAAGGTGCCAGCATTCTTTACGTGTCAGTCGACTTCTTGTTATCCTTCATAAAAGTGACATTTTCACTCTCATAAGTGTCTTATTAGTTCGGAATATAATATAATGTGTTTTACAATCAACTTTGAAAACACTTCAGGAAGCTGATATTCAACGATCTCGCCGAGAAATAGGCTTATTCAGCCATCATTAGGTTAAAAGAGAATGGACATATCTCCAAAACGAATGCTATCACCCGGAAAAATTTCACAATTTGCACTACTTCTTGTCCTTGAAGACACTGCGAATTGGGGGAAAAAAATGACAAATCAGTTAATAATCCAGATTTCCGTTAAGAGAGATTTTACCTAAGAAAAAGTTGTTTTTGGTGTAACAGAAACCTTGATATTGTGAAAATGTTATTTATTTATTTATTTATTTTTTTTTTACCGGCACGAGGGTCGACGTAATTTAAACTGTGATGGAGAAAAAAAATGGTTTTCAATTATTCCAGAGATCCTCACAATGTTTCAAGATTTCTTTTCTTAAAAACCTAATGTGCCAGCTCTCTTTACGTGTCAGTCGACTTCTTGTTACCCTTCATAATTGTGAAATTTTCACCCTCACAAGTGTCTTCTTAGTTTGGAATATAATATAATGTGTTTTACAATCAACTTTGAGAACACTTGAGGCAGTTGGACATTCAATGTTCTCGCCGCGAAATACGCATATTCAGCCATCATTAGATTAAAGGAGAATGGACCTACCTCGAAAACGGATGCTATCGCCCGAGACAATTTCACAATTTATACAACTTCTTGTCCTAGAAGTCACTGCGAATTAGAAAAAAAAATCGACAAATCAGTTAAAATCCAGATTTCCGACGCAAGAGGAATCACAGTATTGAGACATTTTACCCAAGATAAAGTTGTTTTTGGTGTAATAGAAAGCTTGATATTGTGATTTTTTCTTTGTTTTTTTTTTTTGCTCTTAAAAACCTAAGGTGCCAGCTCTCTTTACGTGTCAGTCGACTTCTTGTTATCCTTCATAAATATGACATTTTCACCCTCATAAGTGTCTTCTTAGTTCGGAATATAATGTAATGTGTTTTACAATCAACTTTGAGAACACATGAGGAAGTTGATATTCAACGTTCTCGCCGAGAAATACGCTTATTCAGCCATCATTAGATTAAAAGAGGATGGACCTATCTCCAAAACGGATGCTATGCCCCCGGAAAAATTTCACAATTTGCACTACTTCTTGTCCTTGAAGTCACTGCGAATTGGGGGGAAAAAAATTGACAAATCAGTTAATAATCCAGATTTCCGTCAAAAGAGGAATCACACCATTGAGAGATTTTACATAAGAAAAAGTTGTTTTTGGTGTAACGGAAACTTGATATTGTGAAAATGTTATTTATTTTTTTTTTTTTCCGCGCGAGGATTGACGTAATTTAAACTGTGCTGGAGAAAAAAAAAATGGTTTTGAATTATTCCGGTGATTCTCACAATGTTTCAAGATTTTATTTCCTAAAAACCTAAGGTGCCAGCTCTCTTCACGTGTCAGACGACTTATTATCCTTCATAAATATGATATTTTCACCCTCACAAGTGTCTTCTTAGTTCTGAATATAATATAATGTGTTTTATAATCAACTTCGAGAACACTTGGGTAAGTTGCATATTCAGCGTTTTCGCCGAGAAATACGCTTATTCAGCCATCATCAGATTAAATGAGTAAGGATCTTCCTACAAAACGGATGCTAACAGCCGGAACTATTTTACAATTTGCACTATTTCTTGTCCTTGAAGTCACTACGAATGAAAATAAAAGATCGAAAATCAGTTAATAATCCACAATTCCGTCTCAAGAGGATTCACAGTTTTGAGAGATTTTACCTAAGGAAATATGGTTTATGGTGTAACAGAAACCTTGATATTGTGAAAATGTTTTCGTTTGTATTTTTTTTTTTTTTTTACCGCCTCGAGGCTCGACGTAATTTTAAACTGCTTCTACTAGAGAAAAAAATAAATTGAAGATTTTTAATTGTCTTGGTGATACTCACAATGTTTCAATCTTTTTGTTCTTAAAAACCTAATGTGCCAACTCTCTTTACGTGTCAGTCGACTTCTTGTTATCTTTCATAAATGTGACAGTTTTACCCTCACAAGTGTCTTCTTAGTTCGGAATATAATATAATGTGTTTTGCAATCAACTTTGACAACACTTGACGAAGTTGGATATTCAACGTTCTCGCCGAGAAATACGCTTATTCAGCCATCAATAGATTAAAAGAGAATGGACCTGCCTCCAAAATGGATGCTATCACCCGGAACGATTTCAAAATTTACACTACTTCTTGTCCTTGAAGTCACTGCGAATTAGAAAAAAAAAATCGCCAAATGAGTTAAAAATCCAGATTTCCGACCCAAGAGGAATCACAGTATTGACACATTTTACCCAAGAAAAAGTTATTTTTGGTGTAATAGAAACAATGATATTGTGAAATTTATTTCTTTTATTTTGCTCTTAAAATCTTCTTAACGTGTCAGTCGACTTCTTGTTATCCTTCATAAATGTGACATTTTCACCCTCATAAGTGTCTTCTTAGTTCGGAATATAATATAATGTGTTTTACAATCAACTTTGAGAACACTTCAGGAAGATGATATTCAACGTTCTCGCCGAGAAATAGGCTTATTCAGCCATCATTAGATTAAAAGAAAATGAACCTATCTGCAAAACGGATGCTATCACCCGGAAAAATTTCACAATTTGCACTACTTCTTGTCCTTGAAGTCATTGCGTATTGGGGAAAATATAAATTGACAAATCAGTTAATAACCCAGATATCCGTCAAATGAGGAATCATACCATTCAGAGATTTTACCTAAAAAAAAGTTGTTTTTGGCGTAACAGAAACCCTGATACTGTGAAAATGTTATTTATTTATTTTTTTACCACCACGATGCTTGACGTAATTTAAACTGTGCTGGAGAAAAATAAATGGTTTTTAGATTATTCCGGTGATCCTCACAATGTTTCAAGATATTTTTTCTTAAAAACCTACGGTGCCAACTCTCTTGACGTGTCAGTCGACTTCTTGTTATCAGTTATGACATTTTCACCCTCACAAGTGTGTTCTTATTTTCAATGTAATATTATGTGTTTTATAATCAACACTGAGAACACATGAGTAAGTTGCATATTCAGCGTTTTTGCCAGGAAATACGCTTATTCAACCATCATTGGATTAAAAAAGTAAGGACCTTCCTACAAAACGGATGCTAACAGCCGAAACTATTTTACAATTTGCCCCATTTCTTTTTCTTGAAGTCACTGCTAATTGAAAAAAAAAAAATGAAAATCAGTTAATAATGCAGAATTCCGTCTCAAGAGGAATCACAGTATTGAGAGATTTTACCTAAGGAAATGTGGTTTATGGTGTAATAGAAATCTTGAGATTGTGAAAATGATTTTTTTTTTTTACCGCCTTGAGGCTCGACGTATTTTTAAAATGCTTCTGCTAGAAAAAAAATAAACTGAAGTTTTTAAATTGTGTCGGTGATTCTCACAATATTTCAAGCTTTATGTTCTTAAAAATCTACTGTGGCAGCTCTCTTTACGTGCCAGTCGAGTTCTTGTTATCCTTCATAAATGTGACATTTTCACCCTCACAAGTGTCTTCTTAGTTCGGAATATAATATAATGTGTTTTTAAATAAACTTTGAGAACACTTGAGTAAGTTACATATTCAGCGTTTTTGCCGAGAAATTCGCTTATTCAGCCATCATCAGATTAAAAGAGTAAGGACCTTCCTACAAAACGGATGCTAACAGCCAGAACTATTTTAAAATTTGCACTATTTCTTGTCCTTGAAGTTACTGCGAATTGGAAAAAAATCGAAAATCAGTTAATAATCCAGAATTCCGTCTCAAGAAGAATCACAGCATTGAGAGATTTTACCTAAGGAAATGAGGTTTATGGTGTAACAGAAACCTTGATATTTTGAAAATGTTCGTTTTTTTTTTTTTTCCGCTTCGAGGCTCGACGCAATTTTAAAATGCTTCTGCTAGAGAAAAAAAAATAAAGTTTTTAAGTTGTCTCGGTGATCCTCACAATGTTTCAAGCTTTTTGTTCTTGAAAACCTAATGTGCAAACTCTCTTTACGTGTCAGTCGACTTCTTGTTATCCTTCATAAATGTGATATTTTCAGCCTCAGAAGTGTCTTCTTAGTTCTTAATATAATATAATGTGTTTTATAATCAACTTTGAGAACACTTGAGTATGATGCATATTCAGCGTTTTCGCCGAGAAATACGCTTATCCAGCCATCATCAGATTAAATGAGCAAGGACCTTCCTACAAAACGGATGCCAATAGTCGGAACTATTTTACAATTTGAACTATTTCTTGTCCTTGAAGTCACTGCGAATGGAAAAAAAAATCGAAAGCCAGTTAATAATACAGAATTCCGTCTCAAGAGGAATCACAGTTTTGAGAGATTTTACCTTAGGAATTGTGGTTTATGGTGTAACAGAAACCTTGATATTGTGAAAATGTTTTCGTTTTTTTTTTTTAACTCCTCGAGGCTCGACGTAATTTTAAACTACTTCTGCTAGGGGGAAAAAAATAAACTGAAGTTTTTAAATTGTCTCGGTGATTCTCACAATATTTCAAGCTTTATGTTCTTAAAAATCTACTGTGCCAGCTCTCTTTACGTGCCAGTCGAGTTCTTGGTATCCTTCATAAATGTGACATTTTCACCTTTACAAGTGTCTTCTTAGTTCGGAATATAATATAATATGTTTTACAATCATCTTTGACAACACTTGAGGATGTTGGATATTCAACGTTCTCGCCGAGAAATACGCTTATTCAACCATCTTTAGATTAAAAGAGAATGGACCTGCCTCCAAAATGGATGCTATCACCTGGAACGATTTCAAAATTTACACTACTTCTTGTCCTTGAAGTCACTACGAATTAGAAAAAAAAAATTGCCAAATGAGTTAAAAATCCAGATTTCCGACCCACGAGGAGTCACAGTATTGAGACATTTTACCCAAGAAAAACTTGTTTTTGGTGTAAAAGAAACAATGATATTGTGAAAATTATTTCTTTTATTTTGCTCTTACAAACCTAAGGTGCCAGCTCTCTTTACGTGTCAGTCGACTTCTTGTTATCCTTCATATATGTGACATTTTCACCCCCATAAGTGTCTTCTTAGTTCGGAATATAATATAATGTATTTTACAATCAACTTTGAGAACACTTGAGGAAGTTGATATTCAACATTCTCGCCGAGAAATAGGCCTATTCAGCCATCATTAGATTGAAAGAGAATCGACCTATCTCCAAAACGGATGCTATCACCGGAATATTTTCACAATTTGCACTACTTCTTGTCCTTGAAGTCATTGCGAATTGGGGAAAAAACAAATTGACCAATCAGTTAACAACCCAGATTTCCGTCAAAAGAGGAATCACACCATTAAGAGATTTTACCTAAGAAAAAGTTGTTTTTGGCGTAACAGAAACCCTGATATTGTGAAAATGTTATTTATTTTCTTTTTTTTTTCCGCCATGATCCTCGACGTAATTTAAACTGTGTTAGAGAAAAAAAAATGGTTTTTAAATTATTCCGATGATCCTCACAATGTTTCAAGATATTTTTTCTTAAAAACCTAAGGTGCCAACTCTTTTCATGTGTCAGTCGACTTCTTGTTATCCTTCACAAATATGACATTTTCACCCTCAAAAGTGTCTTCTTAGTCCTGAATGTAATATAACGTGTTTTATAATCAACTTTGAGAACACTTGAGTAAGTTGCATATTCAGCGTTTTCGCCAAGAAATACGCTTATTCAGCCATCATTGGATTAAAAAAGTACGGACCTTCCTACATAACGGATGTTAACAACCGAAACTATTTTACAATTTGCTCCATATCTTGTCGTTGAAGTCAATGTTAATTGAAAAAAAAAATGAAAATCAGTTAATTATCCAGAATTCCGTCTCAAGAGGAATCACAGTGTTGGGAAATTTTACCTAAGGAAATGTGGTTTATGGTGTAACAGAAATCTTGATATTCTGAAAATGTTCGTTTTTTTTTTTTTTTTTACCGCCTCGAGGCTCGACGTAATTTTAAAATGCTTCTCCTAGAGAAAAAAATTAATTTAAGCTTTTAAATTGTCTCGGTGATCTTCACAATGTTTCAAGCTTTTTGTTCTTAAAAACGTAATGTGCAAACTCTCTTTACGTGTCAGTCGACGTCCTGTCATACTTCATATGTGTGACATTTTCACCCTTGAGTGTGTCATCTAAGTTCTGAATATAATATAATGTGTTTTACAATCAACTTTGAGAATACTTGAGGATGTTACATATTAAGCGTTTTCTCCTAAAAATACGCTTATTCAACCATCATTAGATTAAAAGAGAATGGACCTATCTCAAAATGGATGCTATCACCCGGAAAAATTTCACCATTTTCATTACTTCCGGTCCTTGAAGTCACTGCGAATTGGGGGAAAAAAAAAACAAATCAGTTAATAATCCAGATTTATGTCAAAAGAGGAATCAGAGCATTGAGAGATTTTACCTAAGAAAAAGTTGTTTTTGGTGTAAGAGAAACCTTGATACTGTGAAAATGTTATTGATTTATTTATTTCTTTTTCTTTACCGCCACGAGGCTCGATGTAATTTAAACTGTGCTGGACGAGAGAAAAAAATGATTTTTAAATTATTATGGTAATCCTCACAATGTTGCAAGATTTTTTTTTCTTAAAAGCCTAAGGTGCCAGCTCTCTTCACGTGTCACTCGACTTCTTGTTATCCTTCATAAATATGACATTTTCACCCTCACAAGTGTCTTCTTAGTTCGGAATATAATATAATGTGTTTTATAAACTTTGAGAACACTTGAATAAGTTGGATATTCAGCGTATTCGCCGAGAAATACGCTTATTCAGCCATCATCAGATTAAAACAGTAAGGACCTTACTACAAAACAGATGCTATCACCCGGAACAATTTCACAATATACACTACTTCTTGTCCTTGAAGTCACTGCGAATTAGAAGAAAAAAAATCACCAAATCAATTAAAAATCCAGATTTCCGACCCAAGAGGGATCACAGTATTGGGAGATTTTAAAAAAGTTATTTTTGGTGTAATAAAACATTGATGTGATTTTTTTTTTGCTCTTAAAACCTAAGGTGCCAGCATTCTTTACGTGTCAGTCGACTTCTTGTTATCCTTCATAAAAGTGACATTTTCACTCTCATAAGTCTCTTATTAGTTCGGAATATAATATAACGTGTTTTACAGTCATCTTTGAGAACACTTGAGGAAGCTGATATTCATCGATCTCGCCGAGAAATAGGCTTATTCAGCCATCATTAGGTTTAAAGAGAATGGACATATCTCCAAAACAGATGGTATCACCCGGAAAAATTTCACAATTCGCAGTACTTCTTCTACTTGAAGTCACAGCGAATTGGGAAAAAAAAAATGACAAATCAGTTCATCATCCAGATTTCCGTCAAAAGAGGAATCACACCATTAAGAGATTTTACCTAAGAAAAAGTTGTTTTTGGTGTAACAGAAACCTTGATATTGTGAAAATGTTATTTATTTATTTATTTATTTTTACCGGCACGAGGCTCGACGTAATTTAAACTGTGCAAGAAAAAAAAAATGGTTTTTAAATTATTCCGGTGTTCCTCACAATGTTCCAAAATTTTTTTCTTAAAAACCTAATGCCAGATCTCTTTACGTGTCAGTCGACTTCTTGTTATCCTTCATAAATGTGACATTTTCACGCTCACAAGTGTCTTCTTAGTTCGGAATATAATATAATGTGTTTTACATTTAACTTTGAGAACATTTGAGGAAGTTGGATATTCAACGTTCTCGCCGAGATATACGCTTATTCAGCCATCATTAGATTAAAAGAGAATGGACCTACCTACAAAACGGATGCTATCACCCGGAACAATTTCACAATTTGCACTACTTCTTGTCCTTGAAGTCCCTGCGAATTGGAAAAAAAAACTCGATTAATCAGTCAAAATTCAGATTTCCGACCCAAGAGGAATCACAGTATTGAGACATTTTACCCAAGGAAAAGTTGTTTTTGGTGTAATAGAAACCTTGATATTGTGATTTTTTTTTTTTTTGCTCTTAAAAACCTAAGGTGCCAGCTCTGTTTACGTGTCAGTCGACTTCTTGTTATCCTTCATAAATGTGACATTTTCACCCTTCTTAGTTCGGAATATAATGTAATGTGTTTTACAATAAACTTTGAGAACACTTGAGGGAGTTGATATTCAACGTTCTTGCCGAGAAATAGTCTTATTCAGCCATCATTAGATTAAAAGAGAATGGACCTATCTCCAAAACGGATGCTATCATCCGGAAAAATTTCATAATTTGCACTACCTCTTGTCCTTGAAGTCACTGCGAATTGGGGAAAAAAAAATTGACAAATCAGTTAATAATCCAGATTTCCGTCAAAAGAGGAATCACACCATTGAGAGATTTTACCAAAGAAAAAGTTGTTTTTGGTGTAACAGAAACCTTGATATTGTGAAAATGTTATTTATTTATTTTTATTTATTTATTTATTTTTTTTGCGCCACGAGGCTTGACGTAATTTAAACTGTGCTGGAGAAAAAAAATGGTTTAAAATTATTCCGGTGATTCTCAAAATGTTTCAAGACATTATTTCCTAAAAACCTAAGGTGCCAGCTCCCTTCACCTGTCAGTCGACTTCTTATCCTTCATAAATATGATATTTTCACCCTCACAAGTTCTTCCTAGTTCTGAATATAATATAATGTGTTTTTTAATCAACTTTGAGAACACTTGGGTAAGATGCATATTCAGAGTTTTCGCCGAGAAATACGCTTATTCAGCCATCATCAGAATAAATGAGTAAGGACCTTCCTACAAACGGATGCTAACAGCCGGAACTATTTTTAAATTTACACCATTTCATGTCCTTGAAGTCACTGCGAATGAAAATATAAAATCGAAAATCAGTTAATAGTCCAGAATTCCGTCTCAAGAGGAATCACACTTTTGAGAGATTTTACCTAAGGAAATGTGGTTTGTGGTGTAACAGAAACATTGATATTGTGAAAATGTTTTCGTTTTAATTATTTTTTTTTTTTACCGCCTCGAGGATCGACATAATTTTAAACTGCTTCTGCTAGAGAAAAAAATAAATTGAAATTTTTAAATTGTCTCGGTGATCCTCACAATATTTCAAGATTTTTGTTCTTAAAAACCTAATGTGCCAGCTCTCTTTACGTGTCAGTTGATTTCTTGTTATCTTTCATAAATGTGACATTTTCACCCTCACAAGTGTCTCCTTAGTTCGGAATGTAATATAATGTGTTTTACAATCAACTTTGACAACACTTAAGGAAGTTGGATATTCAACGTTCTCACCGAGAAATACGCTTATTCATCCATCATTAGATTAAAAGAGAATGGACCTGCCTCCAAAATGGATGCTATCACCCGGAACGATTTCAAAATTTACACTACTTCTTGTCCTTGAAGTCACTGAGAATTAGAAAAAAAAAATCGCCTAATGAGTTAAAAATCCAGAATTCCGACCAAAGAGGAATCACAGTATTGACACATTTTACCCAAGAAAAAGTTGTTTTTGGTGTAATAGAAACACTGATATTGTGAAATTTATTTCTTTTATTTTGCTCTTAAAAACCTATGGCGCCAGCTCTCTTTACGTGTCAGTGGACTTCTTGTTATCCTTCATAAATGTGACATTTTCACCCTCATAAGTGTGTTTTCTTAGTTCGGAATATAATATAATGTGTTTTACAATCAACTTTGAGAACACTTGAGGAAGATGATATTCAACGTTCTCGCCGAGAAATAGGCTTATTCAGCCATCATTAGATTAAAAGAGAATGAACCTATCTCCAAAACGGATGCTATCATCCCGAAAAAAATCACAATTTGCACCACTTCTTGTCCTTGAAGTCATTGCGAATTGGGGAAAATATAAAATGACAAATCTGTTAATAACCCTGATTTCCGTCAAAAGAGGAATCATACCATTGAGAGATTTTACCTAAGAAAAAGTTGTTTTTGGTGTAACAGAAACCCTGATATTGTGAAAATGTATATATATTTTTTTTTACCACCACGATGCTTGACGAAATTTAAACTGTGCTGGAGAAAAAAATAATGGTTTTTAAATTATTCCGGTGATCCTCATAATGTTTCAAGCTATTTTTTTCTTAAAAACCTAAGGTGCCAACTCTCTTCACGTTTCAGTCGACTTCTTGTTATCCTTCATAAATATGACATTTTCACCCTCACAAGTGTCTTCTTAGTCCTGAATGTAATATAATGTGTTTTACAATCAACTTTGAGAACACTTGAGGAAGCTGATATTCAACGATCTCGCCGAGAAATAGGCTTATTCAGCCATCATTAGGTTAAAAGAGAATGGACATATCTCCAAAACGAATGCAATCACCCGGAGAAATTTCACAATTTGCACTACTTCTTGTCCTTGAAGACACTACGAATTGGGGAAAAAAATTGACAAATCAGTAAATAATCCATATTTCCGTTAAGAGAGGAATCACACCAATGAGAGATTTTACCTAAGAAAAAGTTGTTTTTGGTGTAACAGAAACCTTGATATTGTGAAAATGTTATTTATATATTTATTTGTTTTTTTTTTTACCGACACGAGGCTCGACGTAATTTAAACTGTGCTGGAGAAAAAAAATGGTTTTCAATTATTCCAGTGATCCTCACAATGTTTCAAGATTTCTTTTCTTAAAAACCTAATGTGCCAGCTCTCATTACGTGTCAGGCGACTTCTTGTTATCCTTCATTAATGTGACATTTTCACCCTCACAAGTGTCTTCTTAGTTTGGAATATAATATAATGTGTTTTACAATCAACTTTGAGAACACTTGAGGAAGTTGGATATTCAATGTTCTCGCCGAGAAATACGCTTATTCAGCGATCATTAGATTAAAGGAGAATGGACCTACCTCGAAAACGGATGCTATCGCCTGGAACAATTTCACAATTTACACAACTTCTTGTCCTTGAAGTCACTGCGAATTAGAAAAAAAAAATCGACAAATCAGTTAAAATCCAGATTTCCGACCCAAGAGGAATCACAGTATTGAGACATTTTACCCAAGATAAAGTTGTTTTTGGTGTAATAGAAAGCTTGATATTGTGATTTTTTCTTTGTTTTTTTTTTTTGCTCTTAAAAACCTAAGGTGCCAGCTCTCTTTACGTGTCAGTCGACTTCTTGTTATCCTTCATAAATATGACATTTTCACCCTCATAACTGTCTTCTTAGTTCGGAATATAATATAATGTGTTTTACAATCAACTTTGAGAACACTTGAGGAAGTTGATATTCAACGTTCTCGCCGAGAAATAGGCTTATTCAGCCATCATTAGATTAAAAGAGGATGGACCTATCTCCAAAACGGATGCTATCACCCGGAAAAATTTCACATTTTGCACTACTTCTTGTCCTTGAAGTCACTGCGAATTGGGGAAAAAAAAATTGACAAATCAGTTAATAATCCAGATTTCCGTCAAAAGAGGAATCACACCTTTGAGAGATTTTACATAAGAAAAAGTTGTTTTTGGTGTAACAGAAACTTGATATGGTGAAAATGTTATTTATTTATTTATTTATTT